>BMAO01018671.1:0-66771 GCA_019973975.1 Trichonephila clavata | reverse complement strand
AAAACATCAGCCAAAAACATGGACAGTGCCTGTCGGAGCTGAAAGTTGGTGTAAATTTCAACGGGCTAAAGCTTCTAATATTGTGTATCAGGATAAATCCTTGGGACTGCCACAAAATATTGTTAACACGATAAAGCCAGTTTATATGGATTTGTGTGACAGAAATCTTTTAAAGAAATGTTTACACGGCAAAACTCAAAATCCGAACGAAAGTTTTAATGCAATTTTGTGGCAGATATTACCAAAAGAAGTTTTCGTTGAGCATCAAACATTGCGTTTAGGAGCTTATATTTCTGTTGTGCAGTTTAATAATGGCTTCCAGGGATTAATTTCCATATTAAATGAAATGGGTATTGTTTC
Organism: Trichonephila clavata; assembly: GCA_019973975.1. Lineage (NCBI taxonomy): Eukaryota > Metazoa > Arthropoda > Arachnida > Araneae > Nephilidae > Trichonephila > Trichonephila clavata. Next base: position 66,411 of record BMAO01018671.1, on the reverse strand, counting down.
GGGCTATTATACTGTACGGGGACAAAAAACCTTCGATAATGAGCGCATTGCAGATTCAAAACGTCACTCACTGCCAACAGCAAACACCTGAAGAAGAAAACTTAGGGCCATTCGAAAAAAAAGAAATATAAAAATTGAGGAAGAAGGAATAACATATAAAACTGGTGAATTTTAAGTTTTTTTTTTAATATTTACTTTATGTAACTTATAAGTATATTTTTTAAATGTGTTTTTGAAGGAATGAAATTTTCACGATAATTTTGCACGAAAACTGGGATATCTCCAAAACAATTATATAAATTCAATGAAATTTGCAACATTTATGTTATAAGCCCTTGAAGTGTAGCAAACCGCAGGTTTTAAGATACTTACATTTAATCACATTTTATAGTCCTTTTTAGCTTAGAAATAGAGTAATTTTAACGAAAAATCATTAACGTGAAGTTCAAATGCTTATTAAATATTTATTTTTGAAAATATTTTTTAACCTGCGGTTTGCGACACTTCAGGTGGATCAATAAATATATCAATGCAATTAAAATTACATTATGTCCAATATATATATTTTTACGCTGTTTTTCCTGAAATTGAAATTTTAAAAAAATTTATAAAAATAATTTTTTTTTCAAAAACAAAGGTGATGCATGGTATTAATTTCATAATTATAACTCTTTAAGCCTATTTATGTTCTTTAAAACAATAAAATTCTTCTGATTATCAATTTTTTGAAAAAATTGGTCTTCGAACCTAGTCGGATGGCTTAAACATCAGGTACAATCTGTCTCCGGCGATCTACCAAGGACTTGTGGTATCCATGCATAGGCGGGTTGAAGCTGTGTTGCGGGCCAAAGGTGGGCCAACTCGTTATTGACAGGTGATCATATTGTTTTGGCTCTTGATTGTAACTCTTGTTCCCTCTGTTCTGAAAGTATACGTATTTTACAACTCCCTATATTGATAGGGGCATGCAGAAAAACCCTGTTATTGCTACAAAGATAGATATAACAGTAGCTGATAGTTATGTTATAGCAATCAAAAATACAACGTTGAAAATCGTGTAGTTCAGGGGTACTCAACCTTTTTTTCCTGCTCTGGCCTCATGCATTTGTTAGCCATTTCACGCGGCCGCAATATGATTTTAAATATGGGGGGGGGGGGAGGGATACTTTGTATGACCAAGCTAACATTATTAGACATTTAAAATATGGAAAATTGATCAAAATATTAAAACTCCTGTTTTGCTTCTTTTTAATTATTTTTTAAAAATATTTTTATATTTTTGTCACTAACACTAAATTAAAAGAATTTAATTAACACTCCTTCACAATTTTTTCATCAGTAAACGGTTTCATACGATTACCAATTACATGATAAATTTCTTACGATGTCTTTATTACTACTGCGACATTACCTCTGACAAAACATTTTGTTGCTTTTGCAAAGAATATTCAATAAAGCCTATTTATAACCTCTTGAAGGAGGGAAAAGTGTTACTGAATGATGCCTGTTTATTGGTATATTTTAAAAGCACTTTCGTGACAAATCAAACAAGTACTGATCCATGTTCGATCCACTGATCCATCACTACAAAACAGTCAACCTCCACCTCGTTCGAATATTTTTCGTTTTCAAGGTATGAAAGATTGTTCAAAATTAGTTCCACCCGTAAAAGGGTCGCTACTCCCCTGTTGTCTGTTATCACTAACCGTTCCAAATAGAAAAAGAATATCGATTCGTAGCCGTACGACATCGACAGCAAAAAAGCAAAATCGATGTATATGATTTCTTGTCAAAGAATTCCCCACCAAATTTTTAATACATTGTCTTTAATAAAAGAATTTCTTAAAGAAAAACGGGTCATGACCGGGCTACTTAAAAAGTCTCGGTGGGCCGCAGGTTGGGTATCGTTGGTGTAGATTGACAAGTGGCGTCGAACAAACAGTAAAGGGCAAACGTGAGCCTAACGCGTGGAAAATACCTGGATGATTTTGATTTCATTAGCATGGCGTATTTTTTATTACCGCGTTTATTGATTTAGTAGTTATAAACATCACTTGTAATGAATGCCATTTTAATAGTGATAATTTATTAATGTCAAGTTTTATATGAATTCCACAAATGTTTTAATTTTACCACACAGATTTTTTAATCATACATTTATGCTTAAAGAAACTTCAATAAAGAAATTCTTAATCTAACAAAAAAATTATAAAGTATTTACTAACAATAATTCATCAACGATTTCACAGGAAGAAAACATTTTCTTATCTGATTTTTAAATACATTTTTCAGTCTTAACAAATATGTAATCTAAGAAATTTATTTTAATCGTCCCTAGAAAATGTTCTGCTGTAACCCATACGTCAGATCTAATAACGTTAAATACACGAGTTCAGCTCTCATATATTTCAATTTATGATATCTAATTTCTCCAACTCAGATTTTTTTTCTTTGCATTTGGTGTAGATTTTTTGGGGAAACAGCAAAGTCAACCACTGGTTGGCTCGATTTTAAAAAATCGCCAACCTGGGGCGCTCTCACACGTTGTCCTTCGAATAGCAACCCTCCAAAAATTTAACGCAAGAGCTCAAAATTCAAAATGGCGAAAATGTGAAAAAATCACAAAAAAAAGCAAAAACTTTTGAACTTGAAAATCATTACAAAATTAAAATACTTCTTAATACTTAAAATTTTTCGGAAAAAATTAAATTTTGTTAATTAAAACTGAAAAATAAAAATACACTGTTTTTAAAACCATTCATTTAATGCCTTTTAACCCTTCCTTTATCTCAATTTCTTGCTTTTCCATAGTTCGAACATGCATACGACGATCCAATTAAACTGTCTTTATGCACTATTTTAAAATAATTCTTTCCTAACGCAGGCAACATAGCAAAACACTTTTCAGAATATTTCAACATTCATTCATTCGCATTCACAACAATACTAATATCATTGGTGACCATCGTGAGTGTCTGTAAAAAATTTATGTGAAGAAAAAGAAATTTACCTTGAAAATTATCCACGCCAGAAAAATGAAACCAAAATAAATAAATTAAATAAACGAGCTGTGAAATTTTCTGTAAAATGTTCCACGAAAAAGTAGGCACAAAAATGCGATCTAGCTACAAACGTAAACATTTTCATAGTTTGCGTTTTCAAATTGAATAAATCGAAATAAAATTGTCTGCATAAATATTAACCAGTAAAAAAATTAATTTAAAACTAGGATAATAATAATAAAATAATATACAAAACATAGGCAATAAAAACCAAATTTGGAAAAAATATAATTTAAAAATTTATAATAATAATAAAAAAAAGAACGTGGAAAGATACGCGATAAAAGTGAAACCGTATATTGTTTTTCCTTCTCTAGAATCAGTTTTCATTGCTTAATTCAGTGCCCGTTTCAAAATTCATTGAGTGACTTTGCTTCTTCTGAAGCAAAATTAACATTAAAATCTCCAGTTCAAATAATCGGTTTTTTAATTATCATCAGATCCAATGATTGCAGCAGTCTCTGATGTGTACAGCTCTAAAACTTTATGGATAAAGATGATAAAAGCTGCGACAGAACTACCTGGTGATATATAGACTTTTCTCCTGGGCTTGCCGCTAGTTTTGCTTTTTTTTTCTTTCACGAAACTCTTTTCCTCTTTTTGCGTTTGTTCTAGGCATTCTGACCAGAAATAATTTTGATTCAATTTAAATAAAAGTTAATAATATAAACTTAATGCATCCCTAACAGTCATTGTGTTTGTTTACAAGACGCTATCCGTAGCGATTCTGGCGCTACGTTAGTGACATATACACAATGCCCCAGACACTTCCCGTAACGGGAAGAGCCATATAACGGTTATCTTTTGGGTGCGTTTATTCGTTGAAAACGGTACGTTTATTGCATTAAAACTACGAAAATACGCCACGCGAGTTCGTTACGAGAGTAGCAAGGGTACCTACTTAATGTAACCAATACCTTTTGTCCATAGCAGCAAGATATACTTTTGATGCACAATTCCCCTTAGCAATCGTCCAGCTTTTTCAGGGATATGAAGCAAGTCACGTGGTGTACCCCCCCCCTGCGCGCTCCCTCTTCCACCCGCTCGCTATCTCCTCCCCATGGTGACGTTTCGGGGGATGGGAGGAATCACTACTTCCGTTCGCTGTTACGCAAAACTAGGTAAATTTTCCATTCCCTCCCGTCCCCAAAGTAGTTTCACTTCAAAAACCGAATTATACAAAACCATTCAAATAATTAAAAAAAAGTATTCGGCATGCGCGAAAATGCGCTGATGAGATTTCACAGCTGCAAAATCGGATAGGCTACCACACTTGGCGCGCTTATGAAACTTGGGAAAAGTGCAAGAAATAAATCGCTCCAACCAGTGGTATTCAGTAATTTAGACGTTTTTCAGTGCATTAGATTGGTTTCAAACATTTCTCTAATGGGCTAAATTCATGAAGTTCGTATGATAAATACAATCATGTATTTTACATTTAAAACAGAAGTATAATTGTTCTAATCCAATCAAATTTTAACCAGTTAATTATGGCGCCTCGTTTGAGAGCGCGCTGCTATGAGTCACGGAAATCGAGTGGTGACGATAAAACTAGTCATCATAGAGGAAATATCACTATTAAAACATTGGAACAAAAAGTGATTTTGTTTTATAAAATTGTAATTTTTTCTAATTATATTAGGGTTTGCAGCCCCAGAATCGAGTTTCTTCAAATCCCGAGATTTAAATAGCTAATCCCCGGATTTAATTTTTGTCTGAATTATATATTTTGAAATTTTTTTCTCATCAAAACTTTTTAAGAATTTAAATTTCATGATGCTTATTTAATTATTTATTAATTTTTTTGTAAAATATGTACGTAGATTTTGTGTGTGTGTGTGCAATTATAAGTGCTATTAGTAAAAAAATTATATACAGCTCCCATTTCTCGTATGGGAGAACGTCGCACAGATCTAAGTGGTTTACAGCAGTATTTACACAATGTTATAAACAAAGTCTCAGGAATAGATTTCTTTACAGTCCCTTTAATTAAATGCCATAAATTAATAGGGGACCTGCTTGAAAGACTTGACACTTCAAATTCCACTACATTACTATCAACTCATTCGCATTCAACTCATTCGCATTCAACTCATTCGAATTCAACTCATTCGCATTCAACTCATTCACAACCTGATTCAATAACTGAATCAATTTGTGTAAAAAAGCCATGCAACTAGTTTGATATCACGGACAAGGCGCCAAATGCTGCTTGGCGCGATAAAGAATCACGCCAAGCAGCTCATATCGTTGGAATGAAATCCAAGATGGCGGCCTAGCTGTAAGACTCACCAGGAAAATAATTTTAAAGAACTGTTTTGAAATACATTAAAATCTATTTCAAATGAAGAATATATGAAGAGATTGAAACTAACCAAGATCGATAAATAATGAATATCAATAAAAAAAAATCATATTTACTAATAGTAATATTATGCAGTATACAATAATCTTAGAAAAAATTAGATCTTGTAATTATTATATATAATATTCATGTAATATTATTTACTAATAATTATTATATATTCATACAGAATTATTTAATAATAATTATTTAAAAATAATAATCATAATTTAATAGTTTTTATAAAGAAGAATAATCATCGTATTGTAATATAATAAGAATCCTTTTTTCAGAGAGAATACTCTTTTAACATTATGAATAAATAACAAAATAATTATAAATAAATAACAATAATAATAAATAACATACTTACAAAAAATAACATAATACTTACAAAAAATAACATAATGCTTACAAAAAAATAACATAATAATTACAAAAAAAATAACATAATAATTTTAATTAAATAACACATGTAATAATATTTATAAAATAAAAATTATTACAAATAACAAATATTATATGATTATTACACATAATAAAAATTGTATTTTTATATTATATTACTAATAAAATAATTACGTATTATATATTAAAATTGATAATGAATAGCAATTAAAAAGTACTGAAAACTCGCTATGTTCCAAAAACTGCAAGTTTCTTCAACGAATTTCATCGAACAAAGGACGTTAAAAAGCATTTTAAAAAAGTAAAACAAAGTAAAAATAAACGATTTATAACAATAATTACAAATACGACACTCATCCTTTTTTTAAAAAAAATATCCTAGTACTCACTAATGATATTAGAAATATCCATTTTCGGAAATAGCATAAAAATAAACAGAAGACTGAAATAATAAGTTGCTTCGGAATTGCAATGAAAATGGTTAAATTGTAAAAGAAATCGAATTAAAATCCTCTGAAATTAATAGGATTACCACGGGAACAAAACCAATAAAAATTATTTCTAATATACGTTATCCCCATGGCAACCAGATCGTCAGACGATAAAAATATCAAGGTAACCATATTGAAATTTTATCGCCCATCTTGGCGAACATAAACAACAACTTAACGTCTGCCCCGTGGTATCAAACTAGCACCAAAGCCATTAAGTGTAGCAGAAGAACCAGATAAATTTATCAAAGAGGGATATGCATGAATGCAGCCAATTAGATTTGAGACATTGTCATCGAAAATTTCAAAAGGAATGTCTCTTTTTAAAATTGGAGGGAGCAGGCCGGCTCTAGCAATTCTGCTGCCCGGACAGAAATGAAAAATGCCGCCCCTCTCCCCAATGTAAAAAAAACAAAAAAACTATTATTAAAGATAAAAATTGTTCATAAATGCACACCTATAAAACTTGAATATTCCTTGTAAAGAAAAAGGGTGCTAACACTATACATATATATATATTAAAAACTAAAACATAAAAAATTACCACTGTTTCTTTTTTCTGACTTTCAATTCTGAAAACTTTGATCAATTTGTTGAGCTATTTCATGTTCGATAGTCAATGTAGCTAAGCCATTTAATCTATCTTTAGAATTTGGGAACTGTAAGAAATTTTTTATTAATTTTAATTTTGAGAAACTAATATCTACACTTGCCAAACTTATTAGTAAAGAAAGTAAAATGAATGCAATAGCAATATTTGGAGCAAATTCTAAAACAGAAAAAATTTTAAAACTTCAATTGGGCTTTTTTTTTTTTTTTTTTTTTTTTTTTTTTTTTTTTTGCCTGCTAAAGCTGAAACTGACATTGTTTTATCTGCTCAATCAAGCGCGTTTACATCCAATGATTCTCCGTCGGTCAACATCATTTCTAAATTTTTACAGTTTTTAATTAATTAAAGTTTTAATGATATCTCTTAAATCATATGTATTGTAAAAAAATTGAAAACAATTACTGTCAGTACTCATTAAATTAAATCTGCATTCCAATGTATTTACTGCTTCGTCCAATGTAATAAAATAAAACTGTATCTTGAATTTTAATTTAGGATATTCCATCGGATCATATTGTGCTTCATAATTAAAATTCGCATTTTTCCGTCGAACTCTGTGACGTGGCTGAGTCACCTCAAAGTTAACAGAGATATAAATCTCGACGGCCAATTCTTTTGCATCACAGTGCATTTTCTCAAAACACACCCTTAAAAAAATCTTTACAATTTCTCGAGAGTTCCATAGTAGATGGTAGATCGTAATATTTTGTTTGCAATAGCTTGCTTATTGGATTTTAATGCATTTAAAGATTTTATACCTAATAATGATGGACATATATATAGGAACGTGAATTGTTAAATAGAATTTAATAATCCAAAGGTCTCATCTCTTAAAGAGTTGTCAATTTTAGCATTATTATAAAAACTAAGCATCATAAAAACCTCCCAGTTGATAAATTAAGGGTTTAATGGCCTCTATTCAGCTTTCCTAGCTATTTACACTAAGTGGCTTTAAAGTTTTATGCCCTTTATACATTTTAATAATAGAACTCAACGAAAAGTTGATGAAAAAAAAATAAATTCTTTGAACTATATTAAGGCTACAGTGGACAGTAAAAATTTGTTTTTTTAATTTGTTACACACATGCTCCAAATTTTGACTGCCAGTATTTAAGTTATAACTATATAAAACCATATAAAAAATTTGGTAAGAAAAAAATGAGTAGTTTTTAAGAAATTTAAAATTTTTTAAAAAAATTTAACGATAATTTAAAAATTTCAAAACGTTCCATGCGTTTTGATTTTTTAAAAAATTTCATATTTTTAACTGATTTAACTTTTTCAAGCAATTCTTTAAAAATGTATGCATGTAAAGTAATGTTTTATATGATAATTTACAAAGTATGGGTAAACGCAAATTTTTATATGAAATTTTCAAGAATTTTAATGGCTTTATACATAAACTTTAATTTCTTCTTTCACCCTATCACTATTACTACAATGCATCCAAGAAGTTATAATTACATATTAGAAGAATACTTTTGGAAAGTTTTGTTATAATTGGACAAAAATTGCAACGCATGGAACATTTGAATTTTGGTTTCGCGGCAAATTTTTGATTTTGAGAAAAACAGCTTTTTTTATTTTAAAGGAAATTAACTTAGCTTTTTATAAAAAAATGTAGATATAAATATAAATTTGAAATATAAAATCACTAATATCATAACAAATGTAATATAAGTGCAGAATATATACATATAAGTGCAATATTTATAGTAACGGTCACATCGACATGTGGTACACATAGTGATAAAAATTGAAAAGTAAGCTGGAACTTTCTAATAATATCAGAAGTAAATTAGCAGAATGTATTCCATTATTATTTTATCTCAACCGGATAATATATTATATATTTCATAAATCACAAAAAGTAAAAATAAAGTATTTCAATAGGATTAAATTACAAAAATTCAAAACAGTTTCGAGGCAAATTTTTGATTTTGAGAGAAACAACTATTTTGATTTTATAAGAAAATAACTGATTTTTTAAAAAAAATTAAAGATATATAAGTATAAATTTGAAAAACACTAATATCATATAAACATAAGATAGTTGCAGAATATATATATAAAAGATTCTGCAATATTTATTGAAACAGTCACATTAGTACGCGTGGTATATATAGTGATAAAAATTGAAAAATAAGCTAGAACTTTCTAATAATATTTATAAAGTAAATTAGTAGAATGTATTTCATCAACCAGATAATAAATTATATATTTCGTTAATCACAATGAGTAAAAATAAAGTATTTCAATACAATTAAATTATAAAAATGCAAAACAGTAATAAATTCAATTACACATAAAAAGAAAACTGTCGCTAAGTCTGAAAAAAATTAAAAAGCACCGGCATTATAGGCTACATCTTTATTAGTAGTATTTCTTTTCCTTTTCTCTCTTTTCACAGAAATGTTTTGAGAAATGTGTCGTTTATCCTGTCTTTCAGCAATAGTCAAAGAAAAACTATCATTAAGGTTTGAGTCCTCTTTTGATTCAAGTGATTTCACGTAGCCCAAATTGTGCTTTTCGACGGCATCCGTAACTGCTATTTCTAGCCTCCTTTTGGACACGAATACCTCTTTTGGGCATTTTCGCCAAATGCAGCTATGTAGACTTTCATTACAATTCTGCGTCTTGCCTCCTACGCATCTTTCAAGAATGGTGTCTGAAGCTAAACGTTGGTAAACAGGCATAATTTTTTCAACTACTTGTTGTGACAAGCAAGTTCTCATGGAACTATGTGACCCTGGGGTTTCACCTTTGGCTATTGCTCTTTTATAAAACACCATGAGGATTCCCTTTCAGGACACTTACCATGCGTAGGCTTTTCGTCAGTTGACGAGCAATGCATCAGGCTGGCATATATAGCAGTTTTCATTTTTTGGGTATTAGGAACATTATCTTTTATAGCTTTTCTGTAGTAATTTTGCAACTTTGTTATATTTTTATCCGTAAGGCTTCCCTGCTTACGCCCACCAAGAGTCACCTTCTTCACCTTCCACTTTTTTACTTTGTTGCGTAACGATGTGCCTAGCCTCTTCGCAACATGATTCAAGCACTCTTCCTTTTCGATTTTTACCTCAGAACCATATACTTCATTTTCTGACAAAAATTGAAAAGTTTTCGAGTCGCCATCACTCAGCATGGAAACGAATCTCATTTGGCAATCACTTATTGACCGTCTCCACATAATTAGTGCAGCATGCATCTCCATGGCTCCAGACGTTCCATCGAAATTTTTGTCACACTCATCCATATGTCCTTTTTGCCAAATGTGAAATTCCGCACTATCGGCTCCCATATCTCGACCAGTAATTATGCAATTATGACAGTATTTCGACAATACTTCAAAGTCAAGAACAAGTCCACTAAGGACATCGATGATTATTCCTAATCCTAGGTTAGATGTATGTCCTCGCTTTTGCCATGTACCGTCATATGACACACTCACGTCAATGATTTCCTGATATTTTAGAGAAGAAGCAACTTTTATGTGAGCTTCTCTAGCTGCTTGACGTGACATTTCGAGCATTTTTTTCTTCACTTCTTTGTTTTTAACCGATAAGTTGTGCATGCATTTGGCAAATGTTTTTCTGTCCATTGTTGGCATGTTGAGCACAGATGAAAAAGTTTCCAAAGCAGCATGCCCTCTGCCTATGGATAGGAAGGCACTCACCAGCTTGCTGTTAATATCATGTGAATTTTTAGACTCCTCTTGGAAACTTGAATACACACTTCCATAGCTTTCATGGCATGATTCACATAAAATTTCAATTTTTGTAGAATATCCCATGGATTGGTGTTGTTTTATAACAAGGGCACAGTTTGTACAATATTTGCAAGGAACTTTTTGCAATAGTTCAGAAAACACAGCCTTGTGGGTGAAAATATAACTTGCCTCAGGTTGGGAAGATGTACTTGGGTCAGATAATGGATCCCTCTGTAATATAAAACTGTTTTTTTCATCAACAGTTTCAGGAGATTTCTGCCATCGCTTCTTGCTGTTTTCAGACAACATCTTCCTCCTTTTGGTAGGACGACCTTTTGGTTTCCTATATCTCGATGATATAAGATCCATACTAATAATTTTAAACAATAAATGCGATTTAAAAAGAGCTTTAGTTCTGAAAAGAACTTTTTGTTTTGGTAAAATCAATATAATGTTTGAGTAAAGTTGAACGAAAAATGCAAGCCGAAGTTTGAACAAATTGTAAACAAATAATGTCAATTTAGGTCTCAGATACAGTTAAAGCAAAGTGTTGCCAACATGAACTTGATAAATTAACATTTAAAAATAAAAATTACTGAGGCTTTGTCTACAGTAAATAAAATTTTTCCTGTCAAAGTGCATGACAGCTACAATAGCATGACATTAGAAAATGTAAACAAAGGGGCGTGGTCACGGATGACTAATTCGAAACTACCCTATAACTCAGTAAAAAATGCATAAAACCAAAAAAAAAATTTTTGCGTTTGATAGAGAGGCTAATAAGATATTATAATCAGCAAAAAAATTTTTTTCGATATTTTGGACAATTTTCCACATTTTAACTGTCCACTGTAGCCTTAAAAAAATACAGGCTTCTAAGGATGCTTTTGCCATGCCATTAACGACCAAATTTAGAGTGGCACATAGATTGTTCACGGATTTAACGTTCTTATTTTAAATTGAGCCCCTGATTTCTCGCCTTTCATATTCACTCCATTATTGTAGGCCTGTCTCCACATATCTAGCCCTAATTATTTTTTTTTTAAGTTTCTCAACTATTAAATTTGAAAGTTCTCTTCCAGTTAATCTTTCAACTGGAAGGAAACCAAAAAAAAACTCGCATTAGTTTTAACGATAACTTCGTTAGAATTAGATTTCCCAATACATGTATACCTTACCATAAATGTCATTTGTTCGATCTTGCTGGCATCAGGGGCGCAATCTAAAATTATCGATTAATATTTAGCTTGTTTAATTTTATGAACAATGTATAATTTAATATACTCATATAAAAGAGAAATTATCTCGTTCTGAATATTTTCTCCTAGATAGTGTACTTTAACTTCTTCCAAATTTTCCATAACAGAAAAAGTATTTTTAAAATTTGGTCCAAATGCCACCCCTAAAATTTGCCGCCCCGGACATGGGTCCGGTTTGTCCGGCCCTAGAGCCGCCCCTGGAGGGAGACGTGGTGAATACCTGGAAAGAACGTACTCCTATTTAATGACGATAAAGCCTACTAGTGTAGAGTCTGAACGTGCATTTTCTTCGGCAGGACAATTTCTAACAAAAATAAGAAGTCGTTTCAACCATGAAACGCTGGACAAACTGTGTTTTTTGGAAAGCTTATTTACAGAAACACAAGAAATGAAGAAATATTTTTTTTTCGTTTAAATTTCATTATGTACTATTTTTGTTTTTCATGATGAATTAAGTTCTGCGTTGATTTGTTTCAATCAATATTATTAAACCAATTTTTTAATTATGCTTTCAGTTTTATTATGTAATTTCAACTATGCTATATAAATATATAAGTATTTTTCATAAATAGTCCAATTCTGATCCCGGAATTTGGATAATGTAATCCCGAAATCCCGGGGTTTGAAAATATAACACGGGATTACAATCCCTATATTGCCGTGTCCATGTATGGGGCTAAAGTAATTTAGTTTGGTCGCAAGTTCATGAGGCCGACCTTGTTTTTATGAATATCTATGAATTTTAGTGACCGTCAAAATCCCCGGACTGACAGACCTCTAATCACAAACCGATTTACTTTTTTCATAACTGATAAAATATATTCTGTCTTGAGACTAAGGTAGTTCTGGAGTAGGGTTTATAAGGTTGACCGCAGTCCTTTTACCAGAAAACATTCTTGCCTTTCACACCCCAATAAAATAACTGTTCTTAAGGTAGCACAGCATTGCGCCATTACTTTAATGTGAGCACATGGTTGTAACGTCAAACAACTGGCATTTACACTACTCGATAGCTAGATAACTACGGGCCAACAACTATCAAAGGGCTCAGTGCCTGGTTGGTGTCACGCATTTGTTCCATGGGGGTTGACAATATCTGAAATAGCCCTATCTATCTTCTATATAAATAAAAATGTAATGTGTGTTTGTTCAAAGCCTCTAATCTCCGAAAGTACTGGAAGAATTCCTCTAAAATTTTCACATATTTTAGTATTTGAATACGGACAGGTTTTTATGTACTTATTATTTCGAAATTCACACTAAATTTTTTTAATTTAAATTTTAAGTGATTTTTTGGTGTTATGACGTCATATAATGCCAAGTCTCTCTCTGAATGCGAAAATTCATACTTCACACACAGTATTTTCGGGATTATTACATATTTTTACTATAAGTATGTTTATTTATTGCTATATTTATCTATTTTTTGTTCTTTAATACGTAATTAGGCTTATTTTCCGAATAAATCATTTTTTAAAAAATTATTCCTTTAACAACTTAAATTTAGTTTTGAAGTTTTGGCAACAATCTGATAGCATTATCGCGGGATGCTTACGATTTTGCTTATATTTTACATAGTGTTTTTTTTCTGTAATTTTTAAGCTAAATTTATTTCTCTTTGCTAAGCGTAGATTAAAATTATGACTTCTGTACGCTACTTACTTACTCTCTTCTGCCAAATAGTTGTTAAAATTTCTTGTAGTTTTGACGATAACATAAGACTGGCCGACTGATCTGAACAAACAATTAGCATTTCGATTGAAATTTTCCGTTAATCTTTCTACAGTGATCCTAAATAAAAATTATTCATTGTATAATTTTTATGCTTATTTTTGTACCATCGTTTTTTTTCCAACGACCATTTACCTAAAATCAAAAAACGTCGCCATATGCCGCGATATGCGTTCAATGTTTGGAAATCGTTCCGTACATATTCTAACACAATATTTTTTCCCACCTGGCGAAATTAATCGATGGGATTTTTAATAAAAATGCTTTTTTCTCTGTTTTAAACAATTTTTTAAATTTCATTTGATACTTACGTATTATCGCAAAAATCGCCTACGTTCAAGATACTCGCCAAGGTGGTAATTACATTTTTACATGTGTTGCACGGGCTGAATTGGCAATCACGTGCTTCGTTTTATAGAATGTAGCTGATAGGTTGCGATAATACTTAAGTACCTTTCATTTGATGTTACTATTCAAATACAAATGGTAAAAGTAAGACTTTTTGATATATCAAAATATTGAACCTTATTTTGTTTTTGATTGCTTTTTAAGTTTGTTATAATTTTCTTAAACAGGTTTCATTAGTAATTTGTTAACAGAATACTGGAAGTTATTATGGTTTGCTTTTCTCAGGGACATAGCTACCACTGTATCAGTTGTATTAATGATGCAGTAGTAACCACCAAGCAACAGGAGCCCCAACAAATGTTACTACAGCCCTACTAACATGGTGCTCATATCCCAAAAGGGCCCCAAATGAATTTAGATACAAGGCCCATTCAGAGCTGTTATTCAATTTTATACGTTTTTGTTTTTACCTTCTTTGTAAGTGTGGTCAATCGGCTTCAGTACGTAAAATTGCATTGCAGAAAATCGAACATGGGTCATCACACTGGTCAAGCAAAAGCAGTGCAAGGGGTAATTGCACATCAAATTGGAATAGGCATCAGAAAACAGGCACAATACAAACAGATGGATCAAATAAATGTTGAGGAAGCAGGTGGTCATAAGATAGTAATTATTTTTTCAAATTATGCTTTTGCATCGATAAAGATATTCCATTCTTTTTGTGTCAATTAATGTTTGTTTTGTATTTTAATTTATTTTTAAGCTCGGGATATATACTTTGAATAATTTATATATATATAAAATACTAAGATATAAGATTATAGGTTGAGCCAGCATGCTTTCATTCGTACAAGTGTATTCTTATTGCAATGCTCCAAAATTTAAGGGGAGAAACAAAAGGAATGTTTTGTACCAAAGGAAAAATTAAACTGCCTCAACTTGGGGAACCACCAGAGTCATTAAAAACTTTGCTTGCTAGATATACTGCGGAATCAAAGGATTTCCTATATAACATCAGAAAATACAATTCATGTTTCCAAATGATATTGTTTGGAGAAATGTGCGTTTGTGAACACACCTCTGATTTAACAGAAATATCCATAAGCATTGTAAAACTAACCCATTGCCCTCGAGGAATCCAGAGTAGAGCCATTTAAAGTTTATCTTCAAACTTGAGGTCTGCACTCTATGAATACAATGTAAATAAATTTAGGTTCATAACATAAGGACAAAAATAAGTTGTAATAACTTCAAGTGTTTGGTTAACAAATTACAAATGATATGAGTTAAGTTTTGTGTATATATATATATACATTTTTTTAATAGAAAATCATACCTCTCCAACGCAAATATTTAAACATACTGAAAACACATGCTTTCTCTTTAACCAGATTGAGCCACAGCAACGCGTGGCAGGGTACAGCTAGTTATAAATAAACTTTCCGACTTTTGCCTTTATCCCTTTTAGACTAACATCTAAAAAAGATTACCATCGCTCATAAATAGATCCATTACGCGAACTTAAACGCTATTTTTTTTCCAGCTGGCACATGAATTCAGCTTAAATTTTTCATATGTTTTATTTATTTGTTTTAATACGAATTGGCCTCAAAATATTCTAAATATCTTGAAATTTGAGAATCTGTTTTGTTTTTCTCGGAAATTACAATTTACATAGCCAATGGCCACTGCTATTTACGCATGGCGAGTATACTTTTGCTTGCTTTTATTTTGCTTTTCTCGTTCACTCGCTGGAGTTGAGTGGAAGTAGGCTGCAGGGAAATAATATTTAAATAAAGAAAAATAAAACTTCACGGGAAAAGTGTGCATGAAATTTTTACTTAAAACATGTGCCTAAAAAGTTCTCTAAGCTAAGCAAACGTCTTCCAACGCGAGCATGGCCCAGTGGTCTAGGCATCGGATCATGGCTAGCGTGTCATGAGTTCGATCCTAGTACCACTAAAGACCCGCCGTGTAGGGGCGCGATGCACGTTAAATCTGTCGAGAGCTCAAACGTCCTCCCGTTGGTGTGGTGTGGTAGTTAGGAGAGGGGGTGCCAGCTCAGGTGTCGTCCGAGTCACTTGACCATGGTTCAAAAGTACGCGGACCGTCGCCAAAAAGCCCTCGTGTTGCTAATCAGTGCGACGTTAATATTCTCTCACTCACTCACTTCAACGTGAGCATGATTGCCGAATGGAGCTGATTAAAACCAATTTTGCGTAACACAGCCGAACCTGACGCTTAATTTAGATTCACTCTTCAGCAAAACGCGCCCTGAAGTTATCTCTTCAAAAAAATAGTTTTATTTGCGGAAATAAACAAAGTTTATTACTTTACAATCAAATTTTTTTTAAAAATGACGCAATCGTTTGATATCATAGTTCCTGTGCATATGACAAGAGTTTTTTCATAAATTTTCCTGTCAGAAATAAATGTATTCGTGAGGGGGGATGGGTGAGTGAATATTAATGCCGCACTGTTCAGCTACACGAGGGCTTTTGGCGACGGACCTCGTCATTTTTAACCCTGGTCAAGTGACGAGGACGATCACCTGAGCTGGAACCCCATCTCCTAACTACCACACCACACCAACGGGAGGACGTTTGAGCTCTCGACAGATTTAACGTGCATCGCTCCCCTACTTGGTGGGTCTTTAGCAATGGCGTAACGTACACTCCCACATTGCCGGGGGGCAGGGTTCTAGGGGGCCGAAAGCTTGACTGCCACCATGTATCTAACCCTTTGTAAAATCCAACTTGGGGGTCCAAAACCTGACTTTGCAGAGGGGCCAAAATGTTCTCTCTTACGCCTCTGGTCTTTAGTGGTACTGGGCTCGAACTCATGACACGCCAGCCACGATCCGATATCTTGACCACTAGGCTTCCACCGCCCCAGGGGAGGGGGAGAGACTAAGTGGAATACTTTTGCTTCATTCTAAAGCTTTCTATCTATTTTTATGATCTTCTGTCAGAGATCGTAGATTTATTATTATTATTTTTTTTAAATTATAACTCTTGCTGATTTTCGATATCTTTTTCATTTTGCAGTTTTACGTTCAGCTCAATCCTTCAAGATAACAGACAAAAGAAGAAGATTTTGTAACCTGCTTCTAAGTAACAAACTTGTTTCCCTTCAAGAAAAAAAGGTGATACTTTAGCAAGAATAGTGTATTAAAATAATTAGAGTGTTTCAAAATTTCATTTATTTGGTAGCTTTTTCAATAACTTTTACAAGAAAAAAAAAGAATTATTGCAGATTTCATTATTTCCTCTACCCTTATATATATATTTACAGCATAATGAACACGCTTAAGGAAATGTGTTTGGTAACCATAGTCACCAGATTTTACAATGAATACGAACTCAAAAGATTGATGTACTGTTGCGACGAAGACTCAAGAGAACAAGTCATACGGGAAAAGTTACCTATTCCCGTAACGAACCAAAATGAAGTCGTAGCCTTGATGAAACCCGTGGAATTTGAAATTTTCAATTGGTTCACAGATCACAGGGGAATTTTCACAGTAGAACAGGAATGGGCTCTTCAGTTTTGTTGGGATTTGGACGGAACGATCAATAGGACAAAAACCGCCGATTCCATAATTCATTCTGATTGTTTAGATGAGAAAACTCGTTTAGTGCTAGCTTGCCAGTATTTGCCCTGCAGGAATGCCATTTCATTCTTTAACGATCTGCATCTATCCACAAGGATGCTTTTTCTAGAGGAGTATTTAATGGAAAACGGGAATAGAAATATTCATGAAAAGAATGTGGAAAAATTAATTAGAAAGAGGATATCTAGACCATTTCTCTGGACCTCCGTATCTCTACAAAGTGGGCTTTTAGACAACAAGCCAACAGAGTACCGTGAATCTTTACTGGAGTATGTTTTCGAAGATACACATGAGGTTCATATTGCCCGCTTCTGTCTTTCGAGGCTGAGTGCAGATCAACGCGAAGCATTGTTTATACTTCATCCTCTGAAAATCTTAAGGATCTACTTATTACGGCCTTATCAAAAACTTTTCTTGGACATGGCCAACCGAGTTTGCCATCATTTATCAGGGAATCAGTTTCATTACTTATTGCACATTATTATCTGTCAGAAAATAGTAGCACGGTGGAATGACTTTGATTACGTGAACCTTTTACGTCAGTTCTGGCAGAACAGCATCGATTATTTGAAAGAAATTGTGGATGGAACAGAAATTTTTGAAATTATGAAGGAAATACTTAACAATCGATTTCCTGCTAATAAGGTACCCAGGTATTTTCTGTTGCATGAGATGGATGTGTACGAAAATGCAAATGCATGCAAGGAAATGACGAGCACTTTGTGGTGAAAGTAATGAGATTTTAATCTTCACGGTCACTTTTTCATATGTAAATAAGTATTTCCTAATACTTGATGAAGACATGTGATATTAAAGATGCTGTGATTCATAATTATTTGTAACAAAATGAAGTTTTTATTGACTTAAATTTTAGTAAAGATGTGTATACTAGTACGTAGATTTATCTTCCCATTTATATTCAATGTTCCATTGTTTAGAGGACATGTTCACCAAGAGGATGTCCTTCCATCCAGGGCAACCTTTTTGTGCAAAGGCTCCTGAATAATTCTTTGTACAGTAAGTCGCCTAATTTCTTCACCCCTCCCCTCCTAGACATTTGGGACCTAGTGATAAGACACTTGGAAAAGCCATAAGATACTATAGATTCAATCTGTTAATGATTTGGTGAGAAATTTGGCAGGAACCTCCCATGGAGGGAGGAGGGTTTAGATTTTACTAGTACGTACCATGTCCATGTGGTGCCTTGTATTCAAACCTTAAAAAAAACCAAAATATTTTTTACTTACTCAATTTGTAACGATATGACGAAGGAATAAATCCTTTTTTTAAATTTTTTTTTTTACACAATTGTACAGTAAGTCGCTTAATTTTTCCCCCACCCTAGACATTTGGGACCTGGGGATAAGACACTTGGAAAAGCCATAAGATACTATAGATTCAATCTGTTAATGATTTGGTGAGAAATTTGGCAGGAACCTCCCATAGAGGTAGGAGGTTTAGATTTTACTAGTACGTACCATGTCCATGTGGTGCCTTGTATTCAAACCTTAAAAAAAACCAAAATATTTTTTACTTACTCAATTTGTAACGATATGACGAAGGAATAAATCCTTTTTTTTTTTTTTTTTTTGTTAAACCATTACCCATTTTGAGATTTTTTACTATACAGTAGAACGGGGGGGGGGGGGGGTCGTTTATCCGAATCAATTGGGACCGGACACCGTTCGGATAACCGAAAACCGAATGCGATCCATGCAGTATATGAAACCATACACTATTATGAATTTTGAAAATCATCACAAGCAGGAAACGTGCTTGAAGAAAAAGCAAAATATTTGCAAAACGCCGCAATTTTACCTTTATTGTGGAAAATAATCACTTATTTTTCGCTGTACCATTGTACACCTTCGTTTTTATGCTGCAAGATCTGATTTTCTACACCAGCAGCAGTTAAATAGGACAGCACTCTGATTGTTATACGTAATACTCTATAGCCATCTCAAACGCAGAAAACGCGAAAGCATTTGATGAACCCTTGCTACTTTCGTTGTTGTCTTCGTCTTCATCCATTTCATCGTCGATAGGGACTGATTCTTCTTGGAATCTCGGAAGTTGTAATCTCGTCATCATATAGCATTTGAAATCCACAGTCTTCTGCATCGCATGCCATCCAGGTTTCTACATCAACACAACTCAACAAGAGCTCATATACACCCCCTCTCTTGGAAACAAACTGACTTAATATTTTTCCCCACGAACATGTGTACCAAATTGCACAACTGAAATTCCCAAAATATGCCTAACTTTGGGTTTTTCCGTCACTTTTGGCCTCACGCGAAGCAACTGTTGAGCATTGCACTGTTCGAAAACGTATCCGGACTTTGGTCCGGATAATAAACGTTCGGATAAACGATGTTCTGCTGTATTAAAAAAACACATGAAAATTTTCACTACACACTGCAATTGTTTTGCTGTTAATTAAACTTATTGCAATATTTTTCTTGGCATTTTAATGATTTTTTACTCTAATGGTAAATTTAGAATTAATATTAAATAACTAACTGAAGTGAGAAAAATAATTTACAAAAGCCGAATCTGTGAATAATAGTCTTCATTTACTGTTAAATCAGGAGGGTTAATTGTTTCAAAATCACGGGTGCTAATTTGATATAGGAGTGCTATGCGCCAAGTTGATGTTTATGTTCGACAAAATAAATAACACATTATAATATGGTTACCTTGATATTTTTATCGTGTGGTAATGTGGTTCTGATGGGGATAGAAATAACGGGCATAAAAGAGTTAATTCTTTTGGGTTTTTTTTCTCTGGTAACCTTTATAATTTTAGACGATTTTAATTCGATTTCTGTAAAAATTTAATCATTTCCACTGCATTTGTTCTACAAGCTACGATTCCAGTCTTCTGTTGTATTTTGTGCTATTTTCGAATATATGGATAATTCCAATATCATTGGTCAGTATCAGGATATTTTTTTAAAAGAAATAAATGCTGTACTTTTAACTTTTGCTATAAATCGCACATTTCCACTTTATTTTACTTTTTAATAAATCACTTCTGAATATTTCTTGTTTGATGAAATTCATTGAATGAGTTTTTGGAATATTGCAAATTATCAGCACTTAATTATTGATATTCATTATTAATTTTGATATATATTATGCAATTAATTTATTTATATGTACAATATAAAGAACAATTATTATATATTATACTTATTATATCATATTTATTTATAATTATTTTTTATTTTATTTATGAATATTAGAAATGTTATTTATTTTTAATTATATTATATGAGCATTATAATATATAATTATATTATATGAATGTACTATTATATTATACTATTAAATTATATTAGATGATATAATTATTGCATAAAAATTATCTGAATATTACCATATATCATAATTGCTTTTAAATTATATGATAATTATAATATGTTATATAATTATTATTAGTATATATATATAATTTTTATTATATATTTATATTCATTATTGATTGATATTGGTTATTTTGAATCTATTCCTATATCCTTCATTTAAAAAATATTTCAAAACAGTTCTTTACAATTATTTTCCAGACGATTTGTTGCCACTAGGTCTTCATCTTGGATTTCATGTAACTCGACAACAAGCGCTGCTTGGCACAAAGCACCCCTATATCAAATTAGTTCCAAATTGCGCTATGTACTGTGTAGAACATTACTAACATTCTATATCGGGGGTTGGCTACCTTTTAGCTGAGGATGTGCCAAACCAATCTGCCTATACGATTCTAGGTGCCACGCAGTAGGAAATATTTTAAATTATTCGATTCTAGTGGCAATAATTTCAGAGTTAGGGAATAAAAATCACTAGTACAGATTTAGAATTGTATTGTATTTTAATTATGCACCATTTAAAGATATTTTATTTACACAGAAATAAACAATATAAAATGTAACCATTTTTTCAAAATACTTAAAATAAATTTAAAATGTGCATATAAATAAAGTGTCTTAAAAATATTCATTAAAATAAGAAGTAAAATTAAAATATGACTATTCCAACAATATGACTAAAAAGTGTGTATAAAGATTGTACACATGTTGTATATATTTTAAGAATATTTATTAAAATAAGAAATGAACAGTATAAAATATAAGTGTTCATGCAACCTTATTAAATTTTTGAAAAATTTTAAAGCTAACCTTGTCTTTTTGGAAAGCTTACTTCAATATCACAATATCAGGGTTATAATTTGTGACTTTCAATCTGACTCATGATTTTGATTTGTTATCCCTTTATTTACTACATTATGATTTACTGCAATATATATATATATATATATATATATATATATATAATTTTTGATTCTCTACATGAATATTGAGTTTTTTATTATTTAAAACTTTACCTTGGGAAATTTAATCCATTAGAGCTAATTAAATTGATACTTTTAAAGCACCGTCAGTACACGGAGGTTTAAACGTTTAAAAATGCTAAATAACCAGAAAACACTAATATTTTACACCACAAAAAAATTTATGTTTGAAAATTATAAAATTTTTAAAATTAATTTCCTTTTTTTTTACTTATAAAAGCAGGCCTTACACATAAACTTAATTTAATGATATTCAAAGAAACTGTGAATTAATGAAAAGAAAAACTAAGGTCCATAACACGTTGTGCGTTTTGAGTGAGGTTCCGACTGAATGTTCTGGGGTAAGAATACTGTATTTTCTCAGCATGAACTACTGCACCTAGAGTCTTGTTCGGTCTCTTCATCTCGTCTTAAGAATCTAACAAAAATTCCAACAGATTGCTTGCTGAGACTTCATCTGAAGAATCGTTTGTTAGTTCATCACAGCTTTCAGGTGGTAGGTTTTGTAATAAATCCAAAGCATCTTGAAGACCGATCTTTTTTCTAGACATTTCTAAGAAAAGGGAAAAAATAGCATCTTCAAAACCTCCAATTATTTTTAAATCTCAGTTTCCCGTAAAAGAACTAAAATTTTAATTTTTTAATAAAGAATAAATGTTTCATTTAATTGTGTAGCCAAAAAAAAAAGCTCAGAAGCTCAGATTCAAAGTTCAAAATGTTGTGAAAACATCAAGATAAAACAATAAAAAAAAATGAGTTAAACTGAAAAGAAATGACAAAAAAAAAAAAGCGTAACTCTATTACAATATAGCAGTGGTCTTCAAACTGTTCCATAAAACCCTGGGGTTTCACGAGGCATACTCAGGGGTTCCACGAGTCCCAATAAAAAAAATCGAATATAAATGTGTATGGAAAATGGTCTCACAAGAATTTAAAGCTCATACAAGAGTATCACAAGAATTTAAAGAAATAAAGCTCATCATTAAGAAATTGAAAATTTTATTTATACATAATAACTTTATTTTGCAATACTTTTTAAACTCTATTATATTATAATAAAAAATTAAAACGCTCTATCTATATATATATATACTAGCTGTACACCCGTTCTTCGCACGGGTGAATTTAAAAATTAAACAATACAAATTGAAGAATAAAGAAGCTTATAATGAATTAATTTTACGTGAATTGCAAACTAAACAACAAAAAAAAAAGCTCTTTGCCTATCTCAGATGAACATAAAAAAAAAAACCCACATTTGTTAAATTTTAAATCTGCAGATCTAATAATTGTTAAAAAGAATTTTTTTAACTTATAAAGCCCCGTAATTCTTGTGGGTTGATTTTTGAAAACACTTTCCTCAGCTGATTTCTGCCTATTAAAAAGCACATTGTTACAAATTTTTGAGTAACTAACATTTAAAATAGTGTAAATTTATATCCGGATGTGTAATACGTTAATATTACTTTCTGTTGTATTTATTTTATGTTAAAATTGTAATATATCATTTTCAGATTTGGCGACTTATTGCATGTACCATTTTCAGATTTAGCGACTAATTCCATATACCAATACCAGATTTGGCGACTAAAAGATTAAGGTGTAACCCTAAAAGTGAATACACTTGTGGTTAATGCAAATAAAACAAACAAAAAGAAGTTTTCTTTATATGAGAAAGTGGAGCGTGAATGCATCTCTCAGCAAATTCTTACCATAATATAAACATTTTTCTGAAAATGGAAATAAAGACTCGTGCATGTATGAAAAAAATTATTAATGTTCTAATTGTTAAATAGTTTTTATTTTTATAAAGCAATACGTTTAGAAGTGATGATACGAATTAAAATTATAGCAATACGTTTAAAAGGTGTTAATACGATTGACACTTAATATTTCACCATGTTTTTATTAACTCGCTTTCTTGTATGTCTGTCCGGGTGGAATTTTGTAATTGGTTTTAAACTGACTTCCTGATGAGCTAGAGACTTGAAATTTGGACCATAGCTCTGAATGATGTAGCGTGAAAGACTAAGTTTATCTACGTTAAATACCAGAAGCTATAAAAGTATTTATTTTGATGTAAGGATCAATTTGTTACATCCAAACGTGCATAGAAAAAAAAATAACGTGTATAGGAAAAAATTATCAACTTTTATTGTATTTATGGTTCACTATTTTGGTGATAATAGCTTAAACATGAAAGATATATGCTGTTGCAGGATTTTTTGTATACCTGATTATATACGTCTAACTCTAACAGTTTTTGCAGCGCACGCCAGAATAGCTTGCACATGGTAGAATTTTTACCTACTTACTTGACATTGATCGTTATACTTTGGACACTTCACACAATATCTTTATAAATTATAGTCTTGTGTTTTTCTGGTGTATAAGCTATATATTGTAAAGTATCATTAAAGTCCAATCAGTAGTTTTTGCGTGAAAGAGTAACAAACATCCATACATGCATATAAACTTTCGCGTTTATAATATTAGTAAGGATTAATTAAAATAACAGTAAAATAAGCAATTTCAAAAATCATACAACTTGAAACAAATTTCAACTGCTTTTCCTCGATAGTTCTGAAGCACACAGAGAGAAAATACAAAATTTCAAAACTCGGGAAATAAAATGTAAAGTTTTGCCACAGCTACAATTGAATATTTAACCAAGTAATGGATTGCTAATCAGACAGACATTAAATATAATTACATAATGAATGAGAAAAAGAATGAAATTATATATATATATATATATATATATATGACGAATAAATTAATTATATTGACATTTTTGGCAATTTTTTTCGTTGAATTTGTTAGCTCCCGAAAAGAAAAGTAATTTTTTAAAAAAAATAGTTTTATGCATGAAAATAAATGAAAAAAAAAGAGAAATTTTAAAAATTACAAAATTTTATACTATTTTAAAGGAATCCACTTCAACTCACCAATTAATTCAAGCGATGAGAGAGCATAAAACAGGGAAATTCATGTAATCTTCCATCACTCAAAGCTACCTCTTCTTATTTCTAAGCGGAACCATGAACAGAGTGATCTTTGCTGATTCTCTCGCGTATGCGCAAAGCACTCAAAATCTTGCGAATGTTTTTTAAAAGTTTCCATTACTTTTAAGGGCTTAATTTTTAAGTTGAAGTTTTGAAATTTCGCCCATCTATTGCAAACAATGGTAATTTTTGAACAAAAATGTAATAAAAATTCTTCATTGGATGAATTCTCGCAAAAATGGTATTAGACGAAAAATACAATTTTTTTAAAAAAAATCCGTAATTTTTAAGCAATGTTTTCATTCTGCGTATAGATTACGGATATTTGTTTATGCATTAGAAAAAAATTTCGCACGATTATCTTAATAAATGACGAAGTAATTAATATTTAATTAAAATTTTTGAGAATTTTTTGAAAAATTGCAACAAAACAGTTTTTGCTATTTTATTTTTTAAATGACTGATTCTAAAAGAGAAAAGTATGAACTTTTTAGTGTAGTACATCATTTGATTAACGCGAAAAGAAATTCATACGGAACGATTTAGAAATCATCATAAAAACACATCAATTTTGACACATTTTTAAAAAAAATCGTAAAAAATGGAACTATTATTATTTTGTAAAAAAAAATTATACCTTATCGTGGCGAAACAGAAAAATCTTTCTGTAATTGTTCCCTTATCTGAAATAGGAGCCACGGTTCTTTTGGTTTTCGCTTTTCCGACTTCAATCGTAGGTGCAAGCTAAGTTCGCTAGTCTGAGGCCTCTAACGTTTCTCCCCGCAAATTCTCGTGCCATGCTTTTTAAAACCTAGGTTTCTCTTGGTCCCTTTTCTGCCCTTCTCTTTCATCCCTTGTCCATCGGATCCTCAATGCGTGGGATCTTTTCCGGCGCATAATGTAGGGCTCTCCTCTCCAGACACGCTTTCGTCCGAGATGCGTGGGAAACGGAAATCCACTCAGGCCCGAGGATATATCAGTCCTCGTACTCTAAGAGATGGTCGTGGGAACAGGTGTCAGAATTCTTGAGTACCCATTTAGGCCACTTTCCCCCTTCAATTAGATAAAGAAAAACGGGTAAATCACACCGAACAGAGTACTCATGATTTTTGTAATGTAATTCTCTGCCAAAAACGTTTGTTGAATGGGATTGGTTATGAGTACGTCATTCTTGTTACATAAAAAAACTCTATAAAAGAGTTCCATTTGAACGTAGAAAATTCG
The DNA here is from genome assembly GCA_019973975.1 of Trichonephila clavata. Lineage (NCBI taxonomy): Eukaryota > Metazoa > Arthropoda > Arachnida > Araneae > Nephilidae > Trichonephila > Trichonephila clavata. The sequence goes on along the minus strand of BMAO01018671.1, from coordinate 40,253 downwards.
TAGAAAATGGTACAATGTATAATACTTTGAAGTTTGTACTTGAATATTACAGATCTCATCCTTTCCCACATGATAGCTATAGTAATGATGATAATTTTATTGCAGTTCATTCGGGAACCACTGCGTCTGTTTTTTCCAAGTATAATGGTGATTTTTTAAGTTTTATGTTTCCTTTACATAAGACCTTTTATCTATACTGTAGAATAGATATGAGATGTTTAATTCAAGATTATATATATATATATATATATATGGGGATTTCCACATAGAGGACGCTGGCAACGCGAGCCAGCAGCGAGCGAACTAACCAGAGAGAGATTAGCGAGCGAGCGATCTCGACGAGTAGGTCGCAGAGCCAACGCTGCGGATAAGAAAAGCAACCGGGAACCGACTGGCCGAGAAGGGACCAGCTCTAATCTATACTAGAAGTGGCGTGACGCGAAGGTCGCCCATGCTTCACCTGAATCTACGTGTGTTACCATTGTGAACTGAGAACCATTGTGTATGATAAGAGAGAAAGATTGAGGTTCGCGAGCAGGCGTTACCGTCGTCGATACATCCTGGAACTCTATTTGTTAGAAATTAGCTACTTTTCTTTAATTAATAATTCTTAAGTTTTGAATAAATTAGTAGAAAGGAAAAAGCTTTAGCCCCTTGTTGTCTCCCACATATATATTACAAAAAATAGTTATATACCTAAGATAACTATAGTCATGATAGAATAGGTTTATCCACAGAAATACTAAAGCAAACTTCTAGCCTTAGGAACTAGGAATGCAGGTTTAAACAATGTTTTTCGGCCAGCTAACCTTCACCTGAATTTGCCAATACTCTGGGCCATAGAGAAAGCAATAAATTTCTAGAGAAGTTTAGCTATCATTATAGCAGGGCCGATCCTAGCAGGTGTGCAGCGCGTGCACCGCACGCGGGCGGCCAAGCCAAGGGGCGGCCGCAGGCCGTATATGGTTCTATCAATCAAACAAAACTTTTTACGAATTTATCAAAATGAAACATAATAAATCGAATAAATATCCTGAATTTCGAATAGTTATATTGAAAAATCCAAGTCCCAACAATACAGCATAGTTTAAGAAAAGTAGAATGTTAGTGCAAAGTTGGCCGATTGTCCATAAATGTCTACGAGTTGCAAACATCTTTCATTTGATAGAAAAAATTCGTAATGGAGCCGACAATACAGCATTAAAAAGGGGTTTTTTTTGTTGTTTTGTTTAATAGTGGCATGGCAGCGCACTGTGGATCGATGCTTAATAAAGGCGTCTCAAAAAATATTTTTGCGAAAGTTGCTTTACGAAAATATCTAATATGGTTAATCTAATAATGTTTAAATTCAATAACTTCTTGCCTATGGTTTTACAAAGCTTATAAACAATGCTCGTTTTCCTTTTTAGTGGGTTAACCACTAGTTTCTAGTAGTTTTATTTGGTATTAAGTTATAAGAAAAAAAAATTGTAGCTTCTTTTTGAGTAAATGATTTTCATTACAATGCCTGTTTGAAAAACACTTCGATATTAACATAATATTATCAATGTTAGCGAAGTTCTAAATTTAATTTTATGTTGTAGGAACTTAATGGTGCTTAAGTACTTTGTTAAAAAAATGCTAGTTTTATGCGGTTTTTTTAAGTCCTAATTGTAACCAGACGTCATACAATCAAACAGGCGAATCAAGGAATTCACAACATAGCACTGAAAAGCAGAAATAAAAGAAAACAAAATTAAAAGCTAATCCTAATCTATATATATCTGCCCGCTTACATGTATACTCCTAGTTGGAGAGTAATTTCATATGATCTAATTGGCTAAGCCCCTTAACGTGTTTACTTTTGTCTCTATATTAGTAGCAGGGGCTCTAGGGCCGGGGAAACTGGACCCATATTCGAGGCGGCAAATTTTTAGGGGCGGCATTTGGACCAAATTTGAAAAACACCTTTTTTTCGTTGTGAAAAAATTGGTATGAAAATATTTTTTAAAATATTGTTATTTATACTTTGGAAACCTGGTACCTTTTTTAAATACCTGGAATTTTATTTTAGACTGAATTTCAAGGACGAGTACTTCTAGTAAAATTTGTAACGCCTATATCTCTTTTAAAAATTACACTATGTGGTAATATGTTGTAGTAAGTATATGGGCCCTCGACCTCGGGACACAGGTACAAACGATTATCTTTTGTATATGATATTACTATATTAAGGGTGACAAATGTGGACAAAACAATATTTTTTAGAGCTGCGTTCGGCAAATTGCAGTTCCTTAAAATTCTGCTTTTATGCAGAGTTAAAAATAATGTTTGTTAAAAAGCTATTGTTCACTTTTCTAATTTATAAATACATCTCTAAAAAATTACTTTATTTACATGCCCATTTAAATATCTGACTGGCTTTTTTACAGAATTTATTTTTAAATATGTATTTGATTTATCTTTTTTGCAATTTCCAGTTATATATTTGTATCTAGCAATGTGAATCTGGTATTTCATTTCATGTATCTTATTTTCTTATTCTGTACTTTGTGCGTTTAAGTTAGTTTTCTTATGTGATGATCCTTGGATGGTTTGAGTCTAGAGTGTATATTAAACATGAAACTGGATATGTTTTTTCTTGAATTCTAACTTTATATGTTTGCCAGCTAAAATTGGCACAGTTCAATCTCTTACATTTAGCTCGTTTGAAATAGCAAAAGGTAATTATGTTTTTAAGTTCGAATTAATGTGCATTTTTTAAAACTTAATGTAATATACAAATTCCTCCTGTAAGGCACACCTCCGAATAAGACACAATTAATGTTGCTACCAGTCTCTTTGAATATGGACCTTATGTATTTACCTCTTATTAAGGGACATTCTATTTATATATATATATATATATATATAAGTGACACTGAAAAAAGTTTCTTATTTCTTTTTGTAAAATTTTAAGGTTTCAAAGACAAGTTTGGGTTTCTCTTTAAATAAATTAAATATAAAGCTATCCTGATAAATCAATATAATTAAACTGAGGAATAAAAAATTACAATATTATCTGTTCCACAATTCGATTTTGAGACAAAACAGAATATGTAATAAAGTGATTGGAACTCGTGGGGGCGCTTTTTCTTTAGGTTTACGTAAGAAATAAAAATGCTAGATTAGGTTGACGCAATGCACAAACTTTCAAAGAGATCCACACAACGGAATATTTTTAATAAATTTCTGTAAGTTCAAAATTTTATTGCTCATTTCAAACAATTATTCAGTAATTAAACTTTTTCTATTAAGAATTTTCATTTTTAATGAGTTTGAAATTTTAAAAAACCTGTGACCAAGGTATTTATTTGTATATCATTTATTTAAAGACTAATAAGGCTTGAATTTTTAATTAAATTAATCTGTTTAGCATTAAATGACAAAATACCCAATGTCTGGTCTGGTGGGCTTAAATTTCTGGCTCTAGGACATATTGTATCAAACGTAAGGTTACTTATTGGAAGCTACTCAATGGCATAACATACACCCCCGCATTGCGGGGGGTCTAAAGCCTAACGGACGTCAAGTACGCTTTGGTCCCAAAACCTGACTTTGCAAGTGCTTAATATTCACGGTTTGGCGACTGAAGGTGCTATTTTATTTTTACCCTATTAAGATAAAGTATTAAGTAACATTTTATTGTATTTTTCTTCATGAAAAAGTGGACTATAAAAATAATATATCTAATTTAAAAATCTATTTTGTTAATATATATGAGTACATTTATGTAATAAATAAATTCACATAAGTGCATAGTGATTTTAACTGCAAGGATTACTGAATTAAATGAAAACTAGCTAATTTTAATGCCAATGAAATTATTTTGTATTTGCATATCTATAGCTATAGTTAAGAGTACATGGTATGTAAAATTTCATCTTTAGATTAAATCGAACCGAAATAATATTAAGTAAAGTGTAAAGGATACATTCGCGTACCTGTGACTAATCCTCTTGGAGAAATTCTATTGTTTTAAATATTATTCAATTGAAAACTTTCTCCCGAAGAAGAAGATGCGATCTATGTAAATCATGTCGTATACTTAAGCATTAACTTTTAGATCCGAGAAAGAGAGAGATGTTAGGAGTTAAATGATAGAAGTTTGTGATTTTTTATATAACGTACAGTTAGTTATTGAAAGCTAGACGAGAGTGACTCGTCGATCAATTAATTAATATTTAAAATTGATATTTGACGGTTCAGTCAGTAAGATATTAGAAATAGAATCAAATCAACTAGAAGTCGATTATTTGAGATATGAGTTACGATTATTTCCAAACGTAAGTGACTCTACTTATAATAAAATATTAAATATCTCATCTTCCTCGCCTTGGCTCCAATACTTTATATATGTACATTTCCTTCCTTGGTTTTGCGAGACTAATAAAAGGATTAATATTATTATATTTGTTTTGATTATGGCTGGTGTTCATTCTGATTTCCAATCAATAATGGATTTCAGGGGAATGATGCCTTTACAGATGCTAAATTTTTTTCATAAGACAGCTTCCACTTCCATAACGAGACATGCACATCCTTCATTACTGTTCCCAATATTAAAAAAAATGCGATTTATTTGTCTCGTTTATATTAATTTTTTTCTTCTGAATCTTCATGTATTAAGTCAATATAACACATGTGTTTTTAGATGGTTTCTCCCCCCCCCCTCTCTCTTTTACACTTCAAGAGATTTTTTTTTTGTATTGCAATTATAAATATATTCTTATAAGTAATTGTGTTATTGCTGATCGAAGCATCAAAAATACATTTCTTAAAAATTTTTTTGGGATATTTTAAGTTTGGGAATTAGGTTAATAATAGGTTAGTTATTTCAATGTTTACTTTCTTTTTCAATTTAAAGAGAGATAAATTTGGTAGAATCGAAAATATCCCGAAATGATATATTTTGAGGAAGCTAAAAGACAGAATTTTATTGGAATGAGAAGTACAATGAATTTTTTTACTATTATTATAACATGAAAATACTCTAAAATATGTAAACTGTATAAGATGGTGGGGCGAATTAAAGACAAGGCTGGAATAAAATTGTACCATTGACGCGGAACCACAAAATGTATACAATCGAGAGAAAAAGCGATGACGTGCCATCACACATTGAAAGAATGATTGCTGAAGTACAATTTTAAGCCAGTCAAAATTTGGCATTCAGAGGAACTAGTATGAAGTTGAGATAATGGTAATTTTTAAAGACAGTTTAGATATTAGCCACAAATTCGATCCACAGTTTGCAAAAATAACAAAACGCGTATTCCACACTACTTAGGGCAGCATTTTCAAAATGAAATAATTACTAATTTTGCCGAATCTATTTGCAATGAGTGAGTGAGGGAATATTAATGTCGCACTGTTCAACTACACGAGGACTTTTTGGAGAAGGACCTCATAATTTTGAACCATGGTCAAATGACGAGGACGACACCTGAGCGGGCACCTTCTCTCCGAACTACCAAACTATGGCAACGGGAGGACGTTAGAGCTCTCGACAGATTTTACGTGCATCGCTCCCCTACACGACTTGTCTTCAGCGGCACTAGGCTCGAACTCATGACATGCCTGTCACGAGTCCGTTACTTAGGCCACTAGGCTACCACGGCCCTATTCGTAATGAGATAACACGTATTATTAAAAAAAGCAAAATATTACACTAAATTATTTACACTACATCAGATATTAGTCACAAAGAACAAATAAAGTTTTTTATTAGATGTGTGAGTAATGCTGATGGTAGGGTATATATTTTAGAATTTTTTCTATGAGTTCTTAGTAACACTACACAAGAAAGGCTTTCAGATGTGGACACATACTCCATAAAATCCGAAATCTCTGAAAAAATTGATTTCACCAAAATTATTGACAAATTTGTTTCTCCGAAATCCAGAAAAGTTATTTTATAATTAATTATTAAGTAGTTTTTGTAGGACTGAATATTTTTATTAGATTATATTTTTTGAGTAAATACTGTTGTTTTGCTTTTCTAGTAGTAAAATGTCTATTTTTATTTCAAAGGTAATATTTATTAATAATTTGTTAAAGTATTTTGTCAAGATCATAACCCATTAGCTGACCAAAAAATAAAGTTTTGCACTTCAAATTTTTGCATTTTTATTAATGTTTTACTTTTTACTCTTATACAGGTAGATGAATTTATAGCCTCAATATATAACTATTAAATAAGTAATTAAATATATAAGTATTATAATAAGTAAGTAAATATAAGTATTTATCAAAATATGAAAAAAATTCTCTAGAGGGGTGGCATATTAGGTCTTCGCACGCGGGCGGCCGACACCTTAGGATCGGCCCTGCATTAGAGATAAAACCATAATCTACACTGGTGTGCAAAAATTAAGGACGAAGTCGAAAAATTAGCATATCAGGTGAACGAAGAGGCAGAGCGGACAGAAAGACCAATCAGGAGATTAAGTGAGGTGATGTACGGTAGCACATGCGCAGATATGCAGGTAGACGTAATGGGGAAGTGTCTGAGTAGTAAAGCATGTTGTCGGTGTAAGATTAGTATTTCTGGCAAAGAGATTGCACACCGTATAGCAGTTAAAATCACACCGAGTTGCTGCCTCAGCGAGAAATGGCGAATAATCAATCTGTTAGACGACATCTGGATGCTTTTACCCGAGGTCGAATCATTGGGAAGTTGGAGGAAGGTCGCAGTGTGACAAGTGTGGCTGCAGAGTCCGGAATTGCTCACAGCATCGTTTCACGACTTTGGAGACAATTTCAAACTACAGGAACAGCTATCCGGGGGTTCAGTAGTGGTCGTCCACGAGGAACCACACCCGCAGATGACCGGTATATTGCCTTACAGGCCAGAAGAAACAGGCGGCAGACAGCGGGAGAAATCGCTAGACACACGACACAGGCGACTGGACGACCGATATCGCGTTTTACCGTGGCCAGAAGACTGCACGGTAGTGGTCTGTTTGCACGACGCCTGTACGGTGTGTACCTCTAACGCCTGCCCATCGGAGAAGGCGTTCTCTGTGGTGCGGGAATACCGGAATTGGAGAGATAATGAATGGGGACGAGTACTCTTTACAGATGAGAGCAGATTCAGTCTGAGTAGCGATTCTCATCGCATACTCATCTGGAGAGAGCGGGGAAGCCGCAATCATCCCTCGAACATCATTGAAAGGGACAGGTATGGAGGTGGCGGTGTTCTCGTTTGAAGAGGCATCATGCTTGGTAGTCGTACAGACCTTCACATCTTCGACGCAGGTTCAGTCAACGGGACCCGTTATTGTAACGAGATTCTTCTTCCATATTTGCGTCATTTTAGAGGCGCTATGGGTCCGCAGTTCCTTTTCATGGACGACAATGCACCATGTCATCGCACAGTAGCTGTCGAACAGCTCTTAGAGAGTGAGGATATTGAACGTATGGATTGGCCGGCACGATCTCCGGATCTCAATCCCATCGAGCATGTATGGGATTTTCTAGGCAGACGCTTGGCAGCTCGTACCTTACCACCAGTAACGATTCCGGAGCTTCGATTGGCGCTGCAAGACGAATGGGCAGCAATGCCTCAACAACTCATTGACACCCTCATTCTCAGCATGGGCAGACGCTGTGAAACCTGCCTAGCAGTCAGGGGAGATCATATCCCCTACTAAAGACCGGATATTTCTTGCTGGACACCCATCACAGGGATGTTTCGGCCTTCAGTCGCATTGCGCTCCATGCTACTTTTTCAATAAAGCTTCTTTTTATCCCTCTGATTTCTCTTTTAGTAAGTGTTGCTTACATTACTCATGTCCTTACGTATTGGGGATCTTACGGTATTAAATGTGTTGATTTGGAATGCTTTTGTACAAAGTTATATTGAAAAAACCGTCTCGTCCTTAATTTTTGCACACCAGTGTATATTAATGTAAAACGATAATATTATAGTCTGTAATAATTACTAAAATATTTAAAATCAAAGTTAAACTATTAGAAGACTTACCACGTGAATCATATTCGCCGGCTATGGACAATAACAGTATCGCATATAATTTTTAAGTTTTGATAAAGTAGCATTAATACTATATATACACATTTAAAAACTCTATATTTTATTTTTAAATTTATAGAAAATAATAGTACTACCCATACATATACAATTAATTTTTAAGTAAATATAATATTGTTAAATTACTTAGATAGAGGTGTCATCTATCTATAAACTGTACAACTAATATGTATATATATATATAAAGGAGAGAGAATGCTCCCACGTTTTATTTTTTAAACCGAAATGTTAACGATAAAAAATTTTGAATCACCATGTTAGTATCTAACAATATAAATTACATGAAAATTATATAAAGTAACGTATTTTTTTAACCTACCTTTTGTGAAATCGTTCTTTTTAGTATACCAGAGTATTCAAGGACTGTTTTATTGGAATGAGTTATGCAAAAGATGAAAAGTAAAATTATTAAAATGTCCAGCATTGCTAAATTCTAATGAAATTTAAATACGTACGCACAGGAAGTATTATAGGTAAAAAAAAGAGAGAGAGAGTAGTTCGGCAACATACACACATATATTTTTAGTCGTAAATATCGGAAAAGTTTCCAATCTACGGATGAGCAGTTTATTACATTTTGATGGGTAGTTCCGCAATAATAAGCCATAATTTTTATATACTTTAAGCCCGGACACTGTAGAGTTTTCTTTTTTCTTTTTTTGCAACTGACGAAGCAATTAAGGCCTTGGAATATAGATTTAATTTAATGAGTAACCAAAGCATTTGTTTTCAATTTTTATACATAATTTAAAGATACCCTTAAAAATGTATTAATCAAAAATTTAAAAATTTAGAAATAATGTTGATCAATGGAGAATCAGTGGATATATAAATGCCCTTGATCCAGCACATGAGATATAGTCAGTTTCGGCTTTATTAGGGGGGGGGGCCGAATTAAAGTCTTAAAGCTTATTTCAATTCCAAAATATCCACGAACTCTTGCTGTAGCATTACGAATTTTGCTTTCTTTGCCTAAAAAGAGAAATAAGTGGAGAGAGAGGTTACTCAGAAGAAAAATTGTTCAAAGATTTCTTTTAATACACAACTCTTCAAAATGGATAAAATAATCTAGCAACTTTGGCTATCGAACATGAATTAGCTGAGCAAATTGATTTTTAAAAAATGATCAGAAAGTTTTCAGAATTAAAAATCAGAAAAGAAAAAAAGAATCACTTTTAATCTTTTGTTATTAATTTCATTTCATGTTTAATTTTTAATAAATTTTTGTATATATAATTTTATTCTGTCTCTTTATTGGATAGAACTATTTAAGTTTTATATGTGTGTGTATGCATGTCTGAACACATTTTACCTTTTTAAATGTTTTTTTTTTTTTTTTTACTTTGTAAGAGGGGTGGCATTTTTCGCTTTTGTCCAGGTCTGAGAAAACTAACTGATAGAGCCGAACTTGCCCTCGATACTTCGATCATGAGTTCGTAACTTTGACCACTAGACACTTGACATTCTCGAGACAGAGGTTAATTGAGAAATTCATTTCCTCTCTTCTTAAGAAAAATAATTCATCTTATGAGTTTGTACAAACGTCATGATACATAATCTTCGACGTTAATAAATTCGAGCTTCAACAACAGAGCAAAATGTCGTTTGATAAGTTGCTTTTTAAGCAGATGTACACTTAAAGTGCTGAAGTGTGGATATTAAAACAGTGAGGTACTAGTTCAAGAACCATCCTCGTTACTTGTGACCTCGATAACTTAGTGGTCAATTTAACTGACGCTGAACACCCGCAGTGCAAAAGGAGCCGATGTACGTTAAATATGATGAGGCTCAAACAGCCTCCCATAGGTGCGGCGTGGAAGTTACGGGAGAGGCTTCCAGCTCAGGTGTTGTCCTCGTCACTAGACCCTGTTTCAGAATTCTGAGGTCCGTCGCCAAAAGTCCTCGAGTAGATAAATCGTGCAACGTTAATATGCGCTCACTCGCTCATGCTCGTTACTTCATTGTAGCGCGATTTTACGGAGTCCATTTCCAGTACATTTCGAAGTGTTCTCTTGTGATTTTAACTCGAACTATTTTTCCTATTTAAAGCATTATATACCTCATTTTTTTTTAACAGAAAAATAAAAGAGTACATTTTTTTTCATCATTTATAACTATCGCTGAAACATTAAATTCATTTTCTTATCACTTAACATTGGGTTTTTACTGGTGCCAAAAAAAAAAAAAAAAGGCATTTGCTCAACAGTAAAAATTAAGAAAAGTTCCAAGTTATTAAATTATTTTTAAAGTTCGAATTATTTCAATTCATTCCAATGTTGTTTAAATTTTTACATACATGGTTTGTGCTCGATAGTTTTTTCCAGCAATGTTTTTCAATGACTTCTAAGGGCGTTCAGATACTTTAGAAAGCAAGGGGGAAATTAGCATAACAATATGTTAATTGTTACCACGCTTTTTCTAAAGACGCGTGAGTAATTTTACATGAAGAATGCGTTTTAAAATCAATGGTAGGCTTATGTATATGTTGACGAATATATAAAACCAGTAGCGCAAACAGGACTCTTCAATCTGGACCCCTCCCCCCCGTGGGGTCCAGATTCAAAAGTCCACTATTCTCGTACCATGCACCAATACGCCGCCATACATACTCTTTTGATTTTGTTGACTTTCAGATACAAAATTCAGTAAAAAATTAACTATTGATCAAAAAATTAGTATTAATAAAAAAAATGAATTCTTAAATTTTACGTACTACATTCATAGGTTTACAAGCAATCGAAAAAAAATCAAAGTCTTGGCGGGTGCCTGGGCCCAGGGACCCCTCCCCCCCCCTTCCTTGTATGCATCACTGAGTATAATACTTATAAATCTCAGATTCAGTCATTGAATACGTATCTGTTTGACGTTGAAGTGGACGTGTGTGTTCGTTTGGCGAAAGCAGTGGACTTACTGTAGCAACCCTAAGAAGTCAAACAGCTCCCCTCTGGGTCTTATTATCTGTACCCTCACATACAAGTGAATTCTTAAGGTGATAATACTTAAACTTCGATGAGTTAGAGTTTTACTTAAGCACGTGGGAGTTGCAGTAAGCCTGTGCGTCGAAGATCATTACGAGGTAAGTGTAGAGAAATTTTTATTTATGTATTACTTTTATATTTTAAATATAGATTAGTGTACATGTAATACGATTAATGATCTTTAATGTGATACTAATATAACATGAAGGGAAAGTTGTCCTCAAATATAGTGTGATTTTCGTATACCACTCCCAACATTGTCCGATCCCCATGTAGTCCGATCATTGGTAAAATTATAATTATTTTTATTGGTTAAATATTTTTCTGTTTAAGTTACTAAAAAATTTCCCCCTTTTTTAGCGAATGAATATCCTGTTTATCAAGTTTTAGTTTATTTTAGCGTGATATTTAACAAAACTATTCAACATGATTCGTAATTTTATTTTACTTAGAAAAGTGCATCAGTTCTAATTTTGTATTCTATTTTATTAAGAGTAGCATAATTTTGTCCAATATTCGATGCTCCTTGAATTTATTCCTTCATTTTTCTAGTGTAAAATGTCTGCGCATTCCGCAATTCTGAATAAGCTTCAATTTTCCTTTTGAAAGGATAATATGTATTTTGAGATAAAAAGTGATAAATGCCAAAAAATAAACATGTGCATGAATTTTTTCTTTCGAACATTATAAAGTTACGTGAAATATTTGAAATATTTTTGTCTCTCTTGAAAAGGATTCTTCATTTGAGTAAAATTCTTTTAGATTAAAGGAATGCAGTTAATTGTGCAAAAGAAGAAAAATATTGTTTTAAAATTTTAGATAAAGTATATTATAAATGTTTTCGAAGGTACATATACTAAAATTAATTTCTTATAAAATGATTTTAGTTCGTGTAGTATTTCTTTTTACAATAGTTAAAATGTTCCTTAATATTGAAGGTTAGAATTTTTTTTTTTTTTTTTGCATACTATTCAAATTTAAAGGAATATGTTTGTATCTGTTGTATAAAAAAATTAGCACATGTACGTTGCTATGTGTATAATAGAATGCTCATAACAATGCACATCAGAAGTTGGTATTTTGAAAATACATTCTGCACTTAATGCAATAGAAACCCTTTGGGATTTATACGTATACACACCGATTCCGTTTTAATGAACCCCTATTTTACGTATTTTATGATTTAAGGGGAAGGCCTTCAGTTGTTTAACATCTTACATGACATCTAGATGGCGTTGACTTTTGCGAAATTTTTGGCACAAATATTTTTCTGAACATTCCCAAGATGGGCAATAAATTTCTCTCTCGGGTACTCCTCTCAACAAAATTCTCCCCTCAGCGAAAGCCGACGCTCGCTAAGGAATGGGGGGGGGGTCACAATCGTAAAATTGGAAGTTCTTTTTCTTTTTCAGGGGAGGGAGGGGGTAAAACCGCAGTGAATCTTGTCTATGGAAGAGCTATTTCTGGACAAAGATCAGTGGTCAAACTTTTCGACTCACGGAACCCTTAAAACTGTAAGATGTTTTCCGCAGTATTGGATAAAACGACATGGAGACCCCCTCTTCAGTCCAGTTCTCGGGGCCCTGTAGCCTAATAATCTTATTACACAACATTTTAGCAATATATTTCATTGCACAAATAAAGTAACAGATAATCAGCGAATTAAAAAATATGTAACTAAACACTAATTATTTATTAGAATCTGTAATAAAAACCATATATATAATTCTTGCAGTAAAAAATAGCTAAATATTTGGGTTTTTTTTATTTTTGGGACCCCTAAAAAGAGTGGGGCCCATAGGCAATCACCTACTCCACCTAATGAGTAATTCGGCACTGGTTTTTGGGGAATCCCATTCCACACTTAGAAGAATATATCTTAAAATAATATTTAAAGTATATAGATAAACATATTTTTGATGTTATATGAAAGGAAAATTTTAAAAATTTTATTTCTTATTAGAAAATTTTATGATGTAATGTTAATGTTATTTTTATTCATTAATAATATTAATTTGTGATCCAAATGTCACCTGCGCATGCATCATGTTTAGTAACTGAGATATGTGTTCACATTTTTTACACAAACTGTCAGCCCTTGGAAATTTTGTGCAGTAGCATTTCATATTCCGCGTTTAATTCGTTTTTATATTTTGTTTTTGTAGACACTCGCGTTGAGAAATATTTTTCACTTACTAAATACATTTTTGTGAATGGCATTAAAATGTTCACAGCTATGTGAGAAATTCTGCGTCATTTTCAAATGGCGTCATTTTCAAAATCTCGCCAAAAGTCACCAAAATGGCGACTTCTTCTACGAACGAGATTTAAAGAAAACAGCGTAGTGAAAATGTTGCCTGCGCAAAAAAAAAAAATGGCGGCCAAATCACTGAAAACGATAATCAGACAGTCTTAGAAGAACATTTACTCTTTCATATTAAAATGAAAATCACTGACTCACCCACAAATAAACCTGAACTAAAATCTCATTCGATGTCATTCGACTTAATTAAAAAAAAAACCTTTCTCACACTCCTTTTGACGTCATGCATTTGTCCTTTCACCTTAGATTTACACCTCCACTTATATCGTGCCTTTCAACCAATTTCATATCCTTACCACACTTACAACACTCATATCTATCCGCAATGAAACCCGCTTTCATACAAAATTCAAACGTTTCCTTCCCTTTTCTAACCCATAAAAATACCTTAAATTAACATTCTCATCATACCACATAACATCATTCTCACAAAACATTCTCGCACTTACCTCAGACATTCCCCATGCAACAGAAATTTCACGAAAAGAACGCGGTAGCTAAAGACTAAAAAAACACAAGTACAACGTGGTCGAACGAAAATTTAAATAATGGCGGCTACATTCTGTTGTCCAATAGGGTTACTGTAATTACTTGTCGGGTCGAATGGGGGTTGCCATATAAAAAGTTTTATCGCCAATTTAAAAAAATCGCGCCAAGGGTGACCGTACAGTAAATTTCTGTTCCTAAAAGTTTCCTACCATCTCCTCCCCCCCCCCTTTTTTGTACCTTTCTCTTCTTTCCTAGAGACTTCGGACCAATGTTTGTCGTGAACTAATGAAAACACCGTTTACATATTCAGAAAATTAATTTTTTAAAAGAAAGTGTTTTTAAAAGATTATTCAGTGGATTATTATTTTGTGTGGAATACTTTATTTTCTAATTTAAAAATAAACTAGACCGAATCAATATTTTAACTATAGTACTAAAAGAATTTTATAAAAATTTTACTACTTAAAAATGTTATTTACATATTTAACTAAAATGGATATATTCCGAATTAACTTTAATTCTGACTTTGATATGTGTAAAATGTATTGCGCAAAGAAACCGCAGCATCTATTATATTAAAAATTTAGTCAGAGTTGAACAGGGAATTGAAAATGTTCAATGTTAGAAAATACCAGTCAGTGTCGGTTTATCCATTGGGCACTTGGGGCGGGCACCCTGGGCCGGGAAGGGCCCGGATACGCTGGACTTAAAAATAGGTTTTCTAGTTATAAATTAGGCTTCTCCAGAGCAAAGAGTATGTTGATCTTCTGCTCCCAGGCATCTAAATGAGCTTAAAATGGCACTGCAGACAGTAATTTTGAACCATGGTCAAGAGACGAGGACGACACCTGAGCTAGTATCCCCTCTCCTAACTACCACATCACACCAACTGGAGAGCATTTAAGCTCTCGAAAGATTTATAAATAGAACTACAAACAGAGTACAAATAGAATTTTAAAGTTTAATGATGAAATGAGCTTTTTATAAAAGATACTTGTAGTTATACAAACTCTTCTATCCATTTTACATACACATTTACAATCTCCTTTTCGATTGCTTATTGTGACTTGGGTAACCTTGAGAGCCCCAGGGTTCCGTGAAACACAGTTTGAAGACCACTGCACTATATGAATGCTGAGGAGAACGAAACAGAAGAAAAGGTAGATATACAGTAGTAAAAAATTAAGTTTCCTGTTTCAATCTGTTGTATTAAAAGTGGACTAACAGTATGAAGCAATTTTACTCTTATCGAATAAATATAGTACCATAAAAAATTATATGTTGTATTTTCCAGAATTAAGCTGGCATATAATTTACAAATAAATCTTCATAATTTGCTATGAATTCCACGTAAAAATAAATTCAATGTAATTGGTGAGTATGGTGTCTTTTGGGAGAATTTTGTTTTTATTCTTTTATCCCCTTCTCTCACAAAAAAATAATATTCCTAACGTGTGTATTTCCAATCTTATTAGTTTTGGAAGATGCATAACAATCATCAATCAAAAAAAGTATCAAAATAGTAAAAAATGTTGGTTTCTTTTTTCACTGATATATAAAACATTTCTTGTCGAATAATTCTTATTTATTCACCGATTCTACAAAGTAAAAAGTAAATTTCTTTGATATGCATTTTATCTCGCTTTTGATATGCATTTTATCATCAATGATATGCGAGCCACTGGTTTGCCATCCTCGTACTATACTGTACGAATTAAGTGGGACAAATATTTTTTTATCTTGTCTGAGCTGAAATTACTTAGAAGGCCGAAAGGCTGATGAAGGGTGATAGAAATATACAAAACAGCATTAGTTTGTTTATGTGGTAATATTTTTTATGATTCCCAACTGTGAAAATTTATTCTTTGTATAAAAGAACGTAATGTCTTTGTCACTCTAAATAACCTTCATATTGAAAAAAAAATTACTTAAGAATTATACAATAGAGTTCGAATTAATTGGGACAAACATTTTTCTTGTCTGAGTTAGTATGTGATTTCCAGTTATGTCCCGAATCACCCCAAATAGATTACATCTGCTCAAAAGTAATATGGCGGATCGACTTTGACTACAATTTTTGATTGGTTTTAGTACATTAGTGGTTCCGTTGTGAGCCTTTCAGTGTGGTAGCTGGTGGTCATAATTTTGCGTTCCACGTAACATTTGTTACTTCCTCTTGTTCAGAGATGGATATTACACTCCGGGGAAGCATTCTAAAATAATCGCTCTTTCTGAGTACACTTCAATGACTGTGAGAGATACAGCTACGGTACATGGAGTGAGCAAATGAAGCGTTTTAAGAATTTTTAGAACAGTCCATGATTCCTGATTATCGTCTCTAAAAAGAAAAGGAAAAATGTGGGCTCCAACGAAAAAATATTACAAGAACTGGTATAATTGTAACAAGAAATAGCAAAATAAATTAAAGATAGACCTTTGAAAGGATGTATTGCATTATGGTGTTGAAGTGAGTACTTCAACTGTACAGAAAAGGGTTCTGGAAGTCAGCCGCGAGGCATCAAGACTGAGGACAAAGCAATTTCTAGCTCAGAAAATAATGAAATTTTTTTAGCATAGACCAAAAATACCGATCTTAGACTTTTAACGACTAGAAAATTATAATTTTCTGTGATGAAACGCATTTATTTGCGCAGAGATACAAATCAAGTTTAGTTACATTAAATGAATTTGAAACTCTGCTGCCACATCATATCCAACAGACTGTAAAACACCCTTCTAAACAGATGTTTTGTGGGTTTTTTTCACAACAAATGGCACTAGAAGTTTCATTCCTTTTAAAGACATGTTGAATTATGTCAAATACATAGAAATAATACGCAGTAGAATTGTTCCATCCATGGAAACACTTGATGTAACATTTCAACATGATTTGGCTTCTTGTCGCAATTCGATATTGGTCCAGACTTTCATGCGGGAAAATAAAATAAAAGTACTTAATTGGCCAGGTAATTCATCAGACCTAAAACCTGTTGAGAATTTATGGCATATTCTCAATAATAGCTTAGCTAAGATGAGTTGCACGACAACAGAACAAAAAGAGAAAAAGTGCTATACAAGTTTGGTCCCACAACGATGAAATTAAGAACATGTTCGCTACACTAGCGGAGTCAATACCAAGACGAGTTGAAGAGGTCATTTCTGCTATATGAGGACTTACTTCGTACTGATAGAGAGATTTTCTGTCCACTATTAAGATAAGGAATGATTAAAAGCAAGGGCTTTAGAAATAATTGTCTTATACAATTTGTCCCAATTAATTCGAATAGTATAGTAAGTAGGAATTTACTTAAATTTTTAAAATTGCTTGTTTCACTGCTGTTTGTAAATTAAACTTTATTAAATACCAATCTTGATTTCTGCATTTTTTTTACTGTAGTAACACAATGGTGAGTTCAATTTATTTTTATTAAAAAGTCATACTCCCTCTTTATCGTTCGACATATATTAAATACATCTTAATAAATGTTGCATTTCTTCCAATTTAGGTTTTATTTCAAGAAAAGGAGAAAGTGCGATCCCTTAGTTCAACATGAAATTACCAGACACTTTCTTGTCGTTACGTCATATCTGTTTCTCCAAAACGGCATTTACAGTGTTCAACGACCCAGACGTAAGACATTTCTGGAGTACCCAAGATATACACTCCTGCATTTGGTCCAGTGAGGAAATAGAATCGCTGCTTGGAAAAGAAGCTGCCACATTGCTCAACGATGCACAGGAGCATAAAATTCTTTCAAAAGAAATGAAACCAACTCTCTCACATGAATACAAGCACCGCTTCACCGGCGATGGCAAACATCACTCCCTACCCAATAAACAGTGGGAGATTCTTGTAGACCAAAAATTGTCCGCTCTTTCATTGCCCAATATGTTCAAGAAAGAAGTAATGGCTTTAGTTAGACTCATTGTCATAGAATATTTCAAGTGGTTGCAAGACCACAAACCAATAATTATGTCTACAACGAACTTAGAAGATCATTTCCATTGGACTCAAGATAATAAAATCGACAGACAGAAGAGCGCAAAAGCCATAATTGCTGATGTTAGCATAGATATCAGAGATCGTTTTATGCTGGCATCACATTATTGCTTTCAAGAGTATGTGCTTTCGATTTGGGAAATCTTAGACGATGCTCGACAGAGCTTTTTCCAAGAATGCGATTTTGATATGGCGCGAATGTGGGCCAATTGGGCAAGAAATGGGGCGGAGTTAGACTGGGAAGAAATTGCTCGAAAAAGCGGTGGTGATGGTTTTGGTCTTCAGACATTATTTCTTAAACTGGAACAAGAAAAAAGACTCCAGCATTTGATGCGCTATCGCCGTGGAATATGGATCAACTATCATGAACTACAATTCTGCCTTTCAATCTTAGACCAGAAAGAGCAAAATGAAATTTTGAGAAAGTGCCCTTTTCAAATATTAGAACTGTTTTTAGACTGGCCGGTACAAGAAAAACTTTTAGATGCTGTAGAGCTTTTATGGCCATATCTATCCGAACCGGACTTTTGTGATTTTTTGTATTTAATTCTCTCCCAAAAACGTATGTTGAATTTGATCACTTCTGATTACGTCGCACTTGTTAAAAAATTCTGGAAAAGAGTTCCATTTGAATTTTGTAAATTCTTAGAGAATGATGCAATATTTAATACCTTACGGTTAGTTCTTGAGTGTGGCGGATCTCATCCTTTCCCACATGAGTCACGGGTACACAGTAATGATAATATTTTTATAACATTTTATGCAGGAACTACTGTGTTTGTTATTTCCAGGTACAAGTGTAATTTTTCAGATTTTATGTTTTCTTTATGTGGTATCTGTTATCTATACCGTAGAATAAGTATGATATGTTTTACTCAAGGTTAAAGTAATACTTACATTTTAATTTTTTTGTAAACAGAATTTTTAACAATGAGAATTTTGAATTACCATGTTTGTATCTAGCGATAAAAATTGTATTAAAATAAAGTAAAATATTATGATTTGTTAACCTACCTTTTGAAATATTGTTCTTTTTTTTAGTATACCACGACTGTTTTATTACAAGGAAGGTTATATAGAACATAGGTGTAAAATTACTATTAAAACAACCAGCAGTGCTCAATTCAAGTGAAATTCAAATACGTATACACAGTTTGTGTTATAGTTAAAAGACGTTCGCAACATACACACGTTTATTTTTTGTTGTAAATTTTATTTGTTTACTAACAAGAAATAATTTTCGAATAAATAAAGCTTTCTCCATGAAAAAAAAGTGTGTGCTTATGACCACACGATAGAAAGTGAAAACTTCAAATTTGGTAATGTTATTTTAGGGATTAGTTCGTGAATAAAAAAACAAAGTGATGTTAGTATTGTCATATAAAATCATTTATTCATATGTCTGTATTCATTAAGTAATATTTTGGCAAAATATATAATAATATTTGTGAATTAATTGTGTTTTAAGAAGAAAACAATATAGGCTTATGGAAACAATATAGGTAAGTGAAAAATAGGTTATAAATATTTAAATTCAAAATTATTTAAATATCTAAAAAACTCCATCAAGTGTTGTTCCGTACTTCATCGTGCTTTTTTTTTTTGATCGTTTGACATAATTACAAATTGAATTTTGATTTAAAAAAAATCATTTTAATGTTTTGATTGTCTTTTGAAAAAAAATCTACGTTAAAATCCCCACTTACAATCATAGGTAATTTGTTCAGAGAACCGATCCGGCTTCAGTGTAGGCAACTAAATTTTTGTTAATGAATTCGATAATTTTCTCTACACTTTGATTTGGTGAAATATAAATAGTAACCATATAATTATTTTGTCCATTTTCTTCTCTACATTTCGCTGCACAAATTTCTCTGATACATGACTAATTAAACCCAAATATGATTCCGTAGTATTTGATGCTACATCCATTCTCTATATATAAAAAAAAAAGGAATTCAAAGGAAATACATGCACATTGAATAATTTACGAATCGATAATTGAGTATTTAAATAAATAAAACAGGGACATATATATTCCCGAATGTATGGAATATATTTTTTTTAAATATGAAAATGTGGACGTGTTTCAGTTTACATAACATGAATGAAATGAATGCGAGACATTCCACATTTAATGTAATTCCAGATATGCTTCTGTTATGCCTGTAAAGCAAGATAATTGGCAATCAACTTTAAGATATTTTGACTCGAATCTTTTCGATATTAACAAAATAAAATATTGCATTGAAATGATTTGGAATTTTTGAACCTCCTCTATCCAAAAGTCTCAATTATTTTGTTCTTTCGACATTTTCTGAATCTAAATTTTTTTTTTTTTATCTACAACAGATATATATTTTTAATCGGAGCATTCTAATTTTATATTATGCACGCAAGAACACTCTATGTACATTAAAACTTGATACTCTTCTATTGAAATATCATCTGATTTATTTTTAAATTCCCTGGGAATTTTCTTTTACAGAGTTTGTATCAACTGTTAATCTTTTGAGAAACAAAAAACTGAAACGTATGGTTGCCCAGGTTTATTAGATGAACTGTTGTGTACACAACAATAACGATGCATTATTGTAAAATGTGTGCAGCTTTCGTTCAAGGGGGTCCACCCCATGTGATAAGTTCATAAAATCAGAATTTTTTTTTTCATAAATTGCTTTTTAAACATGTCTAGAATACGGTGTTTAAGTGAATTTTTAAAATTCTAAGTAGTTTTAAAGAAGCAAGTGTTAGAAAAGCAGCTGTTTGGAGCGCTGAGTTCACATTGAAGGCTGGACCTTTTGTGTACAGTCGGCTTGATACCATTGACCCACTTATGCAAATACACGTTCATACAAGTATAAAGTTTGTAGAGGTTTAAAAGAAAATATCTATAGTTATTGGATATTTCGTCGAATTTGTTTTAGTCTTCGCCATCAGGCATGGCCGATTGAGAGTAAGTTAAG
Source organism: Trichonephila clavata (assembly GCA_019973975.1). Taxonomy (NCBI): domain Eukaryota; kingdom Metazoa; phylum Arthropoda; class Arachnida; order Araneae; family Nephilidae; genus Trichonephila; species Trichonephila clavata. The sequence goes on along the minus strand of BMAO01018671.1, from coordinate 19,426 downwards.
ATTTTTTTTCATTGTTTTAATCGGACTTGAAGTTTTAAACGCGTTTTTCTCAAAACTGTGTTTTTCAAACTTTCCTCCATCATATCGCAAGAATGGTTGGACCGAATGACTTCAAATTATAGGGTAGACTCAGCACATATATACGTACCAAATGGACTACAATCATTCCAAAATTCAAAAAAGTTCTATTTTTTTATAACAAAAACATAACAAAAAAACTCATGAAATTCGAAACTTTTCTTCAGAGGTCTGCCAAAAATCCAATTCTTGATGTTTTATATTGAATATAATCCATTCTGTGCATTTAAACTTATAGATTAAAACGCCATTAATTTTTTAAATTTCAGATAAGCCAATCAGCCGGAATCGTGGTGGAAATGAGAGTCCTTTTTTTTTAGAGGTGGGTGTGTTCAGAGCGCTATAACTCACGTTCTATTGGATATTTTGGCTAAACATTTATATACATACTCTTAAATTCCATATTTATATTTGTGATAAAAACTTAAAGTTCTATCTTTTTACTGGTCTTTAAAAAAGTTCTCTAAAAATGCTTAAAAAACAGGCCGTCACATGGGTAAACCCCCTTGAGTAATTAATAAAAATTTTAATATTTTTAAGATAATTTAGATTTGACAGAATAAATAAAACACTAATTTCTCATATAAAAAATATCTTAAATTTATAAATAATTAGGAATGTTGAATGGCATCAATATATTACACTTTGCCCTCAAAACTAAAAGGAAACAAATTCAATAATGATGCAAGAAAAAAGTTATACAATAATATAAATATAGTACCTATCTTTATGGTTATAAATATGGTTAGTAAATACACGTGGGAACATGAACTAACTTTTTAAGCACACACGATGGAAAGCTGAGTATTACTCAAAGCCCGGGGAAAGCGTCCCTCCTTTGGTCACGTGATTTCTTTTTAGGGGTGTGTATGTCACGGACTATTGAATCTTGACGACCTTGTCGAAACACGATTTCCGAGTAAAGGCGAAAAAAGCCGAAAGGCGTTACAAATTTTAACCTGGTGCATCATTCAAGTTCACTCTTTAGCAAAACGTGCCTAAAGAAGTTTTCACTTCAAAAATAGTCTAGGTTTCAAATTTTTCACCCCTCAGGGGGCTCACCTTCTTTAGGTGAGTACGGGTGTCACAATCCCGAGGTGCCCTAGTGATCTTTTCCTTTTCCCACTGGGTTTACTGTATTTGGTAAACACGGGCTTCACGAACCCTGGGTACCCTAGTGATCCTTCTCTATTTTCGACCCTCTTTCTTGTCATTCAATTCATTCTTTCTTTCTCTTCCCGTCTAGACCACAGATATTAAAACAAATGTTTGGCGCAGTATAGCCGAAATCGGCTCTTGCGCCAATTAAACCCCAAAATCACTCACTCACTCAAATTTTTCAATAATAGGGGAATCTATTTGCCATTAAACCATAAATTTTACTCTTAAATACAAGGTCAGTTATTGATTACAAAACGGAAATTGTGTGACCTGTATTTATGGTCTAAAAAAGATTCGTTAAATCTGCGTTTGGAGTTAAACGAAGAGTTTTGGAAAGTAATTATTCGAAAACTAGAAAAGTTTTATTTCAAATTTGTTCTTCCTGATTTTCATGATAGAAGAGCACCACAAAATATGCCTTTGAGGGAGCCGCTCGAAGTAGTGGAATCTAGTAAGAGCAAAAAACAGAAAGTGATTGATATAGACTTTAAAACAACCCTGTTTTTTTTTCTTCCGAATGATTGTTTGTCAAACTTTGAAGCTTCACTAGGACTATCGCCGACCTCATAATGTCAAACTTCGGTCTAGTGACGAGGATGAAACCAGAGCTGGAACTCCGTCTCCAAAATTTCATACAGCAACACTAATAATATCATCTACTCCAAACATCGGGTTTGAGTTTCAACCCACATGGCGGGTCTTCAGCAGGGACGTCAGAACTTACATATGTATATAAGTTCTGGTTCAATTATATGCATATAAAGTTAATAAGTTTACTATGCATACTGGCAAAATGGCGGGTCTACAGCAGCTACACCAGAACTTATATATGTATATAAGTTCTGGTTTAATTATATGCATATATAAGTTAATGTTTACTATGCATATAAACTACTATGCATGCTTAACTACTTTTAGTGGATAGCGTTTATATATGGAGAGAAAAAAATTGTTACTAATTTAAACCTACCCCCATGCGGAGTGAATGAGTAAATAATTAACCTCGTACTATTCATCTACTCCAGGGCTTTTGTCGACAGACCGTAATTTTAAACCATGGTCAAGTGACGAGGATGATGCATGGGGCACCCCCCTCTCCCAGTCCCCTCCAACGAGATGTTTGAGCCTCGACTTATTTTTTAACTTGCATCAACCCCTTTTACGTGGCGGGTTTTCAGCGGTACTAGGCTCGAACTCATGAATTGCCTGCTACGAATTCATTACCTTGACCACTAGGCTACCGCGACCACCTACCCATGCGGAAAAGATATTTATGGTATAGCTCCCAAAACATTTTATTAACGTGGACCCGTCAACGTTTGATAATTTTACCTCGGCCCACTGAGGGTGGAGGGGATGTTAATAGTTTATATTTTAAATTGTTTTGATTGAATAATTTTAATTTAATTGTTTCTAAAATGCCCTCAGAGAAAATACAATTGCACAAAAAAAATAATGAATAAAGGGATTTATAGCACGGAATATAAAGTGATTTACATAAAAAATCGCGCTAACTCGAGAGAAATATACCACAGGAAATAAAATGGAAACAATTAAATGTTCATTGTATGGCCCGGCGCTATTTGATCCACGGACCCGTACCAATCCGCGGCCCGGGGATAAGGGATCTCTGGTCTATGGTATGGAGATGAAGAGAATGATTAAAAAAAATTAATATTGCTCCAAAGGGGTTGAATTTTCGAAGAAATGGAAAAGGACTTAATTATGGTTGGATGAGTTTAGAATTAAAGTAAAATTATCACAGAAAAGGAAAAACGAGAACACACAATTTCTCTTACTATTTTATTTCAAGTATTTGTAACGGAAAATGAATTGCGCATAAGAAGTAAATATAAATACATCGAATATTTTAATTTCAATATTTTATACCTTTCACATACCTTTTTAGCAAACAAACATTTTAAGCCAGCGAAATTATGACGAAACTGAAATCAATGAACTGTGGAATGTTTGTGACATTTAGAATGATTTTACCGACGCCTTGAGATAAATAAATGCGCGCGTTAAATAAAGGAGAAAAAAAACTTGGGATTCCCCAGATTTAACACTGACCACCGAGCTTGACCTCTAAAAGAAAATAAACAATATCTATGGACTTTCGAACTGAGTTTTTTTTCAATCCGTAGAAACGATAACAGCACTCGTTTTTGAAACACGCGATAGCTCAAACCTCTGCGCTAACGTGTGCAGGAAACTATTACTTCTGGCTAAGGGTGTTTCTTCATTTTATTCGATTCTGATTCTTGCGTAATTTGTACTCCTAACAGTGCAATCGCTTTCGACCGTCCGGGGTTTTCACGTCTGGAGCGTATTTGGGTGCGATGACACAAGTAAGTTCTTTTTAAATAGAATCGTAGTTTTACTGTTTTGTTGTCTTTTAAGCGAGAAGCAGGGTAGATTTCGGAATGAATGAAAACTGCTAGAATTAATACGATCAGACGATTTGAGGCCGGACTGTAAAAGCAATTCTCTTAAAAATGTGTAAAAATAGGTCATTCCAAATATGACTGCAAGATTTCAAAAAAAAATTTTTGCCAAGTTTTTTTAAATATCCCAAATGATATTTACGCACTATCGCAACCCTGTTGGCGAGTTTGAGTAAAATGACATGAATTCTAAAAACGGAATATACGCTGACGGGTATACAGAGTGCGCGGTCGTAAGATACTAAGTGAAAAAAAATAAGTAATCATGAACGAAAAAAAAAATAATAACTTTTCTTATTTTTATTTTTTTCATTTTATTATTGTTATTAATTTTATATTAAATAATTATTATTTTATAGTTTAAATAATAATTAAAAATAGTTATAAAAATATAATAATAATAATAGTAAACTTTATTATAAAGGATTCGGCAAATCCCAGATTTGCTTTTCAGTGTTCGAGCTAGTGATATCAAGGAATGGTTAGGCTAAAATGGCGGAAAGCCGAGAAGTATGAAACAAAGCACATACATAGTTGCCAATTCAGCCCCACCGACGTACGAAATCGTGGATGCCAGTTTGGTTCGTTATCTTTAAAGTTGGCATGGTTGCGATAGTACACAAGTACCTCCATAACTTTTAGATTCTTTGCAAATTACTTCAATTTCCCTTATAGACTTCTTTTTTCCTTTTAAAACAGATGTTTATTTAAAGTATTCGAATACATTCAGAGTACTTTTTAAAAACAGTATTCCGTAACACTTTAAATATTTTTAAGGGACCAATAAAAATGAATATTAATACGTATTTAGTAGTATTTTTTAAAAATTGTTAAAATTTAACAAAAATCACAATTATAAGGGCAATTTGAGAATATTAAAAAAAATTCTTCAAACAATTATGTTTAAATGAAAGTATTACTAAAGTAAACTGCATGAATTTATCCATGCAATGTACTAAAATTTTAACGTTTTACTAAAATATAAAAATTTTAGAGCTGATCGATTAGATTGTAAGAAATGTGACACGTTAATGAGGCTATTACTAAATAACAGGCCATAACTCAGAAAATATTCAATAGTAAGAATTATTTTAGTACATTTCCTAAAAAATAATATAAATATCAGGTACAAAAGTTTCTCAGAAATACATTAATAATATAATTTAATAAATGCCCCCATCTGGTAAATTTAAGACTACTTCCAGTTTTTTTTAAATTTATGTAATTTATTGTATTTTGGCCTCTACGTAATATAGAAACAAAACAGTGGATATTTTGTAAAGTCAAAAGATTTTGTATTCAATAAATTTTAAAAAAAAGGTATGTTTTGAGAAAAATTGGCTCCTATAACATGTTCTGGATACACACACAAGACGCACAGTATTGAAATTTGGTAAGCAGATTCATCTCATAAGATAGAAATACTCCACAAAATGCGTTTCGTGAAAATCGACCCCCAAGTGGCGTTGAGGGGCGTATATTTTTCAATACAATCGAATTCTTAATGCAGGATTTAAATATCAAAAATTTATACATATATATATAACCAGCAAAAATTTATAAAACATCCTGAAATACCCAGCGAAGCGGGCGGGTAACAGCTAGTTTCCTATAATAGTTTTTTTGTTATTTGTTATATATTAGTATAAGAATGAGACTGGCACTGTAGAACGTAGACCTTTGAATTTGAAAGGGTTTTAACACCTATGGACATTTCCTAAAATACTGGAAGGAACTTTCCAATGCCGTTGGGAATCAAAGTGCCAGTTTTTCGTGATTTTCTGTTTCAGTCAAGACGCATCATTAAGCTGTAAGGATCGTTTAATTAAATTTATTTCGTATTTCAAGAGACTGATTTTTTTTGTTATATACATATTGTTATATCATCATTCAAGCACACACACAATTGTAAGAGAATCTCATTCTATTTATTTTTTTCAATGAAAGAAAAGAAATTCATTGAAATATAAAAAAGGAATAAAGAAAAAACATAGCTCCCATTAGATGTTCTATTTTCTTATACAATACTAGCCGTTAGCCACTCGCTTCCCTGGGTATTTCATGATATCTATATAAATAAATAAAATTGAAGTGTCTGTTTGTAATTTCAAATTAGCAGCTTTTTACTAAATGCATTTAAAGGCATATACGGTACTTATATAAAAAAATCAATTTTTAAAATTTTTGTCTGTCTGTCTGTCTGTTTGTTCCGGCTAATCTCGGGAACTTCTGGTCCGATTTTAAAAATTCTTTCACCAATGGAAAGCTACATTATCAGCGAGTAACATAGGATATATTTTATTCCCATATTCCTACGGGAACGGGAACTATGTGGGTAAAACCGTGGGACGTTGCTTACTCCCCGCCAAGTTGGCGCAAAATTATGCATTTGCTCAATAATGGAAATTTTGATAAATATTTTCTCACATTTGTAACAAATAACTGAAACATAGTGTTATTTAGCATAATGATCTGCTTGCGATTGAAAAAGTGATAACATATAACTAGTTTTAATATATATAAATAATAACTAGATAATATATAACTATAACCCTCGAGTAGCTGAACAGTGCAAAGTTTGTATTCACTCTCATTCAACAAATTTAGTGAATACATTTTTTTTCATTTTTTAAGAATTATTTCTATTTTGACAACTCGTTTTCATAAAGATTCACAACAAATTCGTCATAGTCTGTTTTTTGATTTTTGTCATAGTGCCTTAAAGTTAAATTCCTAACAACTGAATTATAGTTTTTACAGTGTGAGGCACAATAAAATATATATTTATATTTTATTTGTTTTGGGCGAAAAAGATATTACAGTTCCCATTTTTCTTGAAAATTAGGGTGTTCATCTTCAGTTATCTTTTCATACTCTGTTCTTGATTACGTTTTTATTAAAATAACTTTTTAGTTTAATATGAATAAAAACCAAAATCCACTTTCCTTCACAAACGATTGAGTAAACACTACACTTTGTCTTGGTCTCATCTTGGCGTTTTTAAATTTTGAAAAGTAAAACTTCAATTGCTTCTGACGTCCTGCTCTTCGTTTCTCGCTGATTGGATATTTCAAAGAGAAAAAGTCGTACTCACGATGAATCCTAGTGTAATCTATAACAAAAAATATTCATAAATGCATTTAAGAAAACAATTATTATAGCAAAATTAAATGAAAAAAAATTAATAAAATAGTAAAAATAATTTTCATTTAAGGCTATTTTGATAGTTAAGTATGATTTTCTTTAAAATAAATTTCCAAAAAATAAAAATAAACTCTTTAAAGATTGATATTTAAAATTTTTAAAATGTCTCCGCGGGCTGCAACCTATGTATTGGCGGGCCGCGTGTTTGACATGCCTGATGTAAGGGAACGAGGCTTTGGATCACAAAAATGATGCAGAATATACTTGGTGCCAATATTTGAACATATGTCATGAAAAGGGATAGTGTTATCATACCTCGAATTCCAAGTATCCCCACTGACCTACCGTTTCAATTCAAAACGAGTTCAAATTCCAGTTTTACTGTTACTATTAACAAAGCTAACATTTCAGGTAGCAGGGGGGCATTTGGAAAAGCAATGATTTTCCCATGGCCAACTATATGTAGCCTGATCGGTGTGTCCAATGCCCAAATCTTCACACATTAGCAACTGAAGGAAGAACATATAATATGGTATACAGTAGCATCTTAGAATAATATTCTGTTTTGAGCTCTTTTAAAGAGGAATTATATATAGTAGTAGGAATTATATAGTAGAGGAATTATATAGAAGAGGAATTATATAGGAATTAGTAGATACTTTCGATTTTTAAAAATATTAATAGTTTAAGTTATTGGGAATTTTTGTTTTTAATTATTATAATAAATTACTTTTTCAATTTTTTTAAACTAAGCTCAATTTTAGAATTTTTAAATTGTATTGGTTCCAGTCAAGCAATAAAAAAAAATAACCATATTGTATTATTTACTTTCTAATGATAATGATTACGACTTTGACAGTTATTTAAAGACATAAACGCGAGCGGAGCCGCGGGTAAAAGCTAGTTTTATAAATATATACATACTGCGTTTATGTATATATATATATACATATATATATCTATATATTGATATCTAAGTCATAGCATTAAAAATTCGATTGTATAGAAAAATATACCTGTAACTCTCGCCTCTTGATAAAAAAAAGGAGAGAAATCCTAATTTGTATTTTCCAATAATCTCTAAAATTGAAGTATAGAATGATGCTTGCACGTTCGTAACCCAATAACCAAGTGGATTTTCGCAAAACCAATTTTCGGTGGATCTCTACTCCGTAAAATAAACATAGAAGCCAAATTTCAAGTCTAAATCTAACAGAGCAAAAACGAAATTTTTACTATCAATATCCCCCGTAATCTCGTTGAGAATCGTTCTCCAAAATAACCGTTCTTAGCGAATTTCATTTCAACAAAAGAAAAGTGCAAACCAAATTTCATTATTATAGTCCTTGTAGTTCGAAAAAAGGACTTTTTTTTGTCAATACGCCCCAGTAACACCTTGCCCCCCCCCCTTAGGATTTGATTTCCCTCAAATACATTCTTAGTGGATCCCTATTACAAAAAATAAATAAATAAATAAATAAAACCATGCCTAACCCATTTTAAGTATGTGGGTCTAACAATTCAAAAACAGGAATTTTTTTCTATAACTAACCTTGACCCTTCGCAATCCTCCTTAGGGGTCGATTTTCATTTTACTCTTTGTTAGAAGAACTCTATTCTATGAAAGGAACATGTTTGCCAATTTTCAAGCAGGTAGATCAAAGACTTTAAAAACGGAAATATTTATAAATTACGCCCTTCAATCCCCCGAAATGAAACTTGAAAGTTGATTTTCGCGAAACCCATTTTGTAGTGGTTCTCTACTCTACGAAAGGAACTTACTTACCAAATTTCAAAACTGTACGTGTAATAGTTTAAAAATGGGAATAATTATCTATCATAACGCTTCTTGAGACCCCGCAACGCCACCTAGGGGTCGATTTTCACAAATCACATTATATAGGGGATCTTTAATCCATGAAAGGATTCTGACTATCATATTTCAAGACCGTACGTCCAGTAGCTTAAAAATAGAAATAATAATCTATGACGCCCCTTAAGCCCCGTAACGCTACTTGGGGGGTCAATTTTCACGAAACCTATTTTGTAGCGTATCTCTACCTTATGAGAGGAATTTGCTTATCAAATTTCAAGAGTGTGCGTCTAATAGTTTAAAAATCGGAATAATTATTTATATCTCCCCTTAATCCCCCGCAACACCCCTTGGGGGTCAATTTTCCCAAAACCCATTTTGTAGCCTATATTTACTCCATGAAAGAAACATGCCTACGAATTTTCAAGTAGTTAGGTCAAGTAATTTAAAAACGAAAATATTTATCTCTTACGCACCTGGATCCCTGCAATGCCACTTGGGGCTATTTTCACAAAACCCATCTTGTAGCTGATCTCTACTGGATGAAAGGAATCTATTTATTAAATTTAAAGACTGTGGATCTAATAGTTTAAAAATGGAAATAATTATCTATAACGCCCCCTAAGTCCCCGTAACACCACTTGGGGGTCGATTTTTACCAAACTCATTTTGTATTGGATCTCTACTCTATGAAAGGGATCTGCTTACCCAATTTCAAGATTGTACGTCGAGTAGTTTAAAAATGGAAGCAATTATTTATAACCCCCCGTAACGCAACTTGTGGTTCGAATTTCGCAAAATCCATTCTTAGAGAATCTTTACTCCATGTCTACGAAATTTCAAGGTTGTAGGTTGAACAGTTCCGGAGATATCGTGATTAGTCAGTCAGGCACTTTCTCCTTTATATACATGGTAGCCATAATTAAACTGCAAGTATTCAAGGGGTGCTGGAGCGAAAACCAGTGAAATTTGGAAGTATTCTAGTGAAATTTGGAATCTACACAGTTCAGAATATGTGCAAATCAAATACGCAAAGAAAAAAAAATCGCCATTTTCACCCAATAGGTGGCGCTGTACCGTATTTCAACGATCATCGGTGGTATGAACAACTTCCAAAACCGAGAGACAGAGCATCATGACATTCTAAGAGGCAAGTAAACAATATAAAACATTAGGTGAAATTGTCGAATCGGCCACTGGTCCGCCAAATTTTGAAAAATCGCCAATTTGGCGTGTTTTTGCGTGTTGTGTTTTGGAGTAGCAGCCCTACCACAACACGCAACGCCGGAGCGCGAAATTCAAGATGGCGGAAGAGAAATCATTAAAAAATAGAATTTTAAAGTTTTGAAACTGAAAATTATTGCAAAAATTATGTGATTTAAAAATGGAAATAATTTAACTTACCTTAAAAAAAAGGTGTTTTTTGCCGACATTTACGATGATGATGTGCCCGGCTGAACATCGTCATCGTCCGGAATAATTTGCTGCTCCTGTTCCGGCGTTCTGTCCTGTAGCAAAGGGGGAAACACTAGCGACGTCCCCGTTCTTTCTCTCAATTCCATACGCTCTCCACATTTCGGACATACATACGATGATCCAATCAAACCTTCTTTCATGCACCATTCTAAAACTGCTTTCTTACCAAAAACAGGTAAGAGAGCAAAAAACCTTTCCGAATACTCATCATACTTTGCTATACATTCATTCACATTCACTCTAATAGCATCGCTGGACATCGTGATAATCTGTAAAAATTAATGCGGAGAAAAATAATTAAAATTACCTGAATAAAAGATTCCACACCGAAGGAACGAAGGCCAAAAATCAGCGGTAGCAACGAAACGTCCGGAGCAAGTGAGAAAGCGCCGGTTGGAAAAATAAAAAGGCCGCTAAAAAAAATGTACTGCGCATGGTCAATAATTAAAAACGGTAATTTTAAAACTAATAAGAATTTACTGCCCATGCGCGAAATGATCCATTTAGTTAGTTACTTTTCCGAGAAAAATGTTCAAAAACAGAAATTTGCTACGCATGAGCGAAATTGCGACGAAAACTGTTAAAATTAAAGAAATGTACTGCACATGCGCGAAATTATGTTGATCCAACTTCTCCCTCAAAAGATACAAAATCAGGAGGGTTACCACATTTGGCGCAGTTATCGATTTGGCGAGAAAACCCTTGGCGGGATAAGTGGCTGATTCGACAATCCAACCAAACATTATTTACAGTTATTCAAAATTTCATACAATTCGCTTAACTAAGTGAATTTTTACAGTATCAGTTCATCACAAATTAATGTAAATTAAGATCACAAATTAAACAATCCATAAAGACGCTTTGGAAAAAACTTAAACCATTATTTATTCAATGAAATTATCACATGGTGTGCTCAATATGCAAAACTACCAGATGCAACCACATGCTGAAAAAGTAAGACAGCGTGACCCACCGTCACTAACAACGCACGTTCCTTTTTAATCAGAGTCATGATTGACCATTACTCAATATGATCTTGTTTTTATACTGTTTGGGGCTTAGAATTTGCTATATATGCCGTCGATAAGCATTGAAACATGTCACAGCGCCATCTATCGGGTGAAAATTGTGATTTTTTTTCTTTGCATATTTGACTTGCGCATGTTCTGTAACGCGTAGATAGCAAATTTCACGGGAATATTCCTAGCAGTTTTCCTTCCAGCACCCCTTGAACACTTGCAGTTTAATTATGGCCACCCTGTGTGTATATAGACTTAAGAAAATGAATACACACTTGCTATATATACAATAACACTGGGTTTTAGTAAAAAAAAATGGAAAAAATATAACAGCAATAACTGTATAACTACTATCACGGAACAAATTTTTAAATGTCAGCTTACTATTTTCTTTTTACCAAGATCAGTCGTAAAAAAATAGTTTTTATGTCGGATCTCAGATAAACAAACATTTCCGATAGTCTCACCGTTCCACACCAGATGGCGTTCCATCATTTGAAAAGAACAGTTGTCTGTGGTCGGCAATAACCTTTGAAACTTACATTTATAGCAATCTTTTTTAATTCAGTAAATTTTCAACATGTCATTATCTAAATAATTAATTATCAATTAACACAAGTCTTAGCTTTAAAATGAAAGCCGAGCTCATGGGGCTGCATCTTTTTCACTTATGGGATATGATAACTAACTATGATTGTTTCCGTTGTAAAATTGCCCTATTGGTGCCTTTATCGAGTCACTTCAGTCGAAGCTGCGGCATTATCCAAGGTATGTGGAAAGGAAAATTAAAAATAAATACACAAAATGCAATACCAAGAAGGACCATAGATATCACAGCGAAATTTATTTGAAATATAACATGTTGTACAATGATCAAACGATTAAAAGGAAAGCCCCATGGACGTGTGGATGATGACAAAATCAATAATTAGTGTACCCGCCATTGTTGGCTATAACCGCTACCACACGCCTCGGCATAGAATTGAAGAGGCTTTGGATGTATCCTTGGGTAAGCAATCCACGTGGCTTCCACATATTGCCAAAGTTGATCCGGTGTATCCCCAGCCAGTCTTCGTGAAAGCATGGACCACACATTTTCGAATAAAGATAGATCGGGGAACAAGCAGGCCAAGGAAGAAATTCAATCTGATGGGTGAAGAAGGACTTTTGAACATTGCATGCCACGTGTGGTGGCGCATTATGCTTTTGGAATATAGCTGATGGCAAGCGCTGAATGTATGGGAGGGACACGGACTCCAACACCTCTGAGATGTAGTGCTGACTATTCAGTGTACCGGCAATATGTACTAGAGGGTGGGAAATGAAATCCAATACCATCCCGAACCATGATACCGGTGCAGGATCAGTGGGGCGATGCATAACAAAACAGTTCAGTAGCTTCTCACCACGGTGTCTCCAAACTCAAATCTGACCATCGTGATGTTGCAGATAGAAGATGGATTCCTCAGTAAACACAAAGTCGTTCCATTCCGTTGTCCATGTCCACTGATCATCGCATCATTGAGAGCGCAAACGCCTGTGGTTTCCAGTCAAGGGTAAACGAAGCAATGGACGCCTTGCGGACATACCACTCTGCAAACGGCGTCGAATGATGCGTAACAGACTGAATCCACTGTGCTATGGCTCGTCATATGGCTGCGCAATCCATGACTGGCACGCACACAATCTATCTGTCATCAGGGGTAGTTGTGCAACTAGGTGGGTGTGATAGGCCCGTCGTTTCCTCCTGCATTCAGAGATGACAGATTAGTCTCACAGTTACTTGGTTTCGTGCAACACGTTGACCAATTTCTCTGAAGGATAATCCGCAATCCCTATAGTCTACTATTCCTCCTTGGTCGAATTCAGAAACTTGATCAAAAGACGCTCGATGTCTTCCACGAGGCATAGGGAACAACTTATGCACACAAAAATATACCCGCAAGAAAAAACAAATGCTGTACTTCAAATCACCAATCTGTGTCTCTCCTTATATAGTGCTTGAGGGGGGCGGTACGGTCAACCGTGATGTGTGTCTGCTCTATAATGCTAATCATTGACATATTTCATCACAGCTAACGCATGATGTAAATTTCACATGATTTGCATACTTCCTTCAGGGTGTTGTATTTTGTGTGGCTAGAAGTGAACATGCAAAATGATGGCATCTCGCATCAATACCATGAACATTTGCCCCTCAGAAAAGGCCACTTTAGAATCTTATTTAAAAAGAGGTAGTTTGAAAGTCTCGATTCATTGATGGAGGGCTTGCAATTGTCAAGAAATTCTGATTAATTAGCCATCGTTATTACTTTAGCAGCTATTAAATTATCGCACATGACCCCTTTTCGAATGATGCACTCAATATGAATTCATCTGGATAAAAAATATCTTGTATTTTCATGGTCTCCAGTTTGAGTGAGAGCGATATAAAAAATGTTTCTGTTACAATAAATAAAAGAGAAATACAATAATTTCGATACCTTTTCAATTTCTTAAATTAAATGCCGTTTGTACTTTATAGAAACGAGTTTATCAGTTTTCTAAGCATAAATGTGTGTACTGGATATCCCCCCCCCCCACTTGTCTTTAAGGTATCCGACTGGTGGCGACAAATTTTTTTTAAAAAAATGTAGATATGGGGATTTTTTTGTTATTTTTAGATTTGTTTGGTACGTTTTAAGAACAATGTGTTAAACTTAAGAAGAGAAAAGGAAATTATTATTACTAAAATGTGGGAAAAAATAAGTAAAAATTTACAAAAAAATAGCATAAACGCGGCCCATTCTGTACCAAAGGTTTATGAACAATATTTCTATTTTTTCATTTTAATGTGTTGCTATGTTATTCATTTTTAAAATAACCTTTAAAATAAAAAATGTTTTTTTTAAATTTTTTTTTTATACAAAAACTAGAGCATCTTATTTCAGTTATTATTATAAAATAGCGAAAAAAAACAGTGATTATATTAACATAAGGGACTGTAAATTTTGTAATAAAACAGAGATTGATAAACCTGGAGGTTAAAACAATTCTACTATTATACAGAACTTACAGAAAAAATTTCCAGTTAATTATTTTCAAAACTTTTTTAGTAATCGCTGGCCCGTTTGCGTATTAAAAAAAAAAACATATTTCGAGAAAAACGCGTTTTAAAGTATGACATCTTGCTCAAGGTAAAGGCATCTGCTTTTACTAAAGCACTTGTAGTTTTTGTTCTAGTGAACGGAAAATGATAAACTTGGTATTTTTATAAAGCTAATAAGCTAGCGTATAAAAATAATCATAAAAAAAAATTTGTCAATTTTTGGTAAAATTGGCAATTTTTAGAGTAGTCGGATACCTTAGTCAGTGGTCCCCTACCCCCGGTCCGTGGATCAAGCAGCACCGGGCCATTTTATTTTATTTACTGTAGTGTTTTTCTCTCAGGTATGTGCGACCTTTAATGAAAATTTCTTTTATTCCATGTTAAATCTCTTTATGCTCATTTTTATATGATTGTATTTCATATTGAAGGCTTTTTTAAATAGAATTAAAGTTATTAAATCAAAACAATCTAAAATATAAACAATCAACGTCCCCCCCCCCCTCAACGGGTCGTGGTAAAATTATCAAATGTTGACCGGTCAGCGGCAGAAAAAATGTTGGGGATCACTACCTTAAGTCACACGACAGAGAGAGCGATTACCTCATGATGGTCATATGACAGAGGCAGCTGTAGAATGGTTAGTGACGGTAGAATGGTTAATGATGCTGACTGCTGTGCCGTAGGGCCTGGGTTCGAATACTGTAGAAGGCATGGATGTTAGGAAATAAAGAGAATTGTGCGGAATGCGGGCAGTTTAAATATTCATCGAGCTGCCAGGTCTCTCGTGAGGTTGGTGGAAGAGGAAGAGAGGTGGGAGGCACCCTGACCACACCCCGAGGGTGTTCTTCCTCAAAATTGGGATGGAAATGAGCCAAAACGTACTGTCGCCAGCATGGTGCTCAAAGATGAGGAAAAGACAGACGTAAAAACTAGCTCCCTGCCATAATGAATTTCGTGAACCTCAATCTGACACTGCCATTGAGGTGGCATTAAAAACAACGAAACATGACTCATGCAAGTACATTAGTTTTCTCTAAAACCAAAGTTGTCATTGTGCTTCTTGTTGTATTCGTAAGTTACATGTGGAATTTAAGAGATTTAATATTTAAATAATAATATGTGTATTATTTTTTTAGCTTTTGTTGTACTTTTAGCTATTCTGTATATACCTTTTAAATACTGGTTGAAGTCGTTAAGAGTTTCTGAATGGGAAAATTGTTGGCATGCATGTCATATGATTATGTGGCACGTAAAAGATCCCTTAAGTATCAATTTGGCTCTGGTTCTCTCGGCAAAATTTTATTACGGCAATGTTTAGCATACGCGACAAGAGTTTAAATTGAATAAAATTCAAATGTCAAAATTTGGTAGCGGAAGCCGCTACTAGATGGCACCACAAATGAAATGGCTCCCGTTCTTGGTGACTTGCAGTGTCTGCAAATGGCTTGGCTGCCTAAATGCAGCCCATTTGAAAAAAGCAAATTTATGTATAATTGTTAACAAATATGTATTTTTAAGAAAAGTTTACGTAAAAAGCAAAAAACTGAAACATGATCTGATTGGCTGGAAATGCCAATGTATCTACCATGTGATCGTTGGGACACTTGAAGTGAACCCACTTTTTTCTGTCATACCAGTTAGACAACTGCAGTACATACTACGGATTAACTAGGATACTTCTAAATGTACTAGTTAGTCCAGAGGAACGTTAATTCAATTAATAATCAGAACTCGGATGCAAAATATGTTAACTTCTGTGAATAATTTTAGAAAAAAATAAAGAGTTCGCCTTTTTTTTTATTTATTTTTAAAAATAATTTTTTTGATAATTTTTTGTGTCCGTTTAACAATAACAATGTATATCAAACACGGATACAAAAATTAAAATTTTTTTCCAGTTCTTAATTTAAAGTAAATTGGGTCACGATCTTTTTGTGTAGTTAGACACAGATCCTTTCCTCTGGTATCGTTTAATTTTAAAGGCCGCTGCAGCCTTTTGGTCATGGCCACAAACTCGTGGTCAGTATTGTTAAGTCATCGTTTCGAGACCTAGTGCCACTAAAGATCCACCGTATAGAGGAGCTGATGCACGCCTCCAGCTCCAATTCCTGACGTTGGCGTGATGTGGAAGAGAGGAAAGTCGAAGGCCAGAGCTCAGGTATCATCCTCGTCATTTGACATTGGTTCAAAATTCCTAAGTCCGTTGCCAATAGCCCTCATGTTACCACTCATTTATTAACTTCGGAGGAAAATGTTTTGAAATATTTGCTCGTGTGATGGAGTTTCTGTATTCAAAGATTCCCATCTATTATATGGGCAGCTCAAACCATTTAAAGGAAAAATTGTGTTCTCAAGAAGTTCATCTACCATGCCTTCAATGGAATATTTTTAAAGTCTTTTTTTTTTAATGTCACGACAGCGTCGTAACAAAATATTTTGAAATATTCGAAAATAAATTTTTTTTGTCTGTGCTATCTTTATGGAGTGCATATACCTTTGGAGTTCAGAAAAACGAAACTCTTATGCATTGAACAATAGATTTTGCATCAGATTTCTGGTTATTTCTTTTGTAGCGTTAGATAACAATTTTCAGTTCGAATTCCTTTTAAGCCTAATATATCAGCGATCATGTTTTTAAAAGACATTAATATTTTCCCTTCTATCATAATTTGTAGTTTGTATTCCATTTTAATCTTTAGAAAGTTCTGTTGAAAGTTTTTATTCACACACATGATGCTCTATAATAGAGATTTAAAAGATATACGTGTATATACTGTTAAAATAAATTTTTTTAATATTTCCTTTCAGAATTTTTCTTTCTTCTTGATACATCTATTTCATTTGACGCATGAAATTCCATCTTATTTCTTTTATCTTTCTCATTCTATTGTTCATGCAATAAGGGTCAACTTAATTGTCTTCCATTGAAACTGTCTGGCTTTGCACAATTCTTGGTTTAGAAAATGACGCACTTTATTTCTGGTTTTATTAGTAATATTCAGAAATTTCATTCATTAATATGCATTTTTAAATAATTTTAAATAATTTTTTAAAAATTATTTAGTGTAAGAGACTCAGAATGATACAATAAACATGACTATCAGTGCTTCTGTGATATTTCCTTCTATCTTTGGAAGCAATATATCATATATTTTGATTAACTATTTCGTTAATGGTTCGTTTAAGGTAATACCTCTAATGAAAATACAACAATTTGAATACATTAAATTCTGTTAGTTAAAAAAAAAAGTCGCTGGAATAACAATGTTTTTTTTATGTTATTTTTTAAATATTTAGTAGAAGCAAATGATTTTCTTTTTTCATAACATTCACCTTTTTCGCAAACTCTGAAATATGCGTACGATGATTAGAATTATTTTTAAACGTTTCTGTTAATAATTTTTCTACCACGCGTCATTCATCTCTGGCAAC
The DNA here is from genome assembly GCA_019973975.1 of Trichonephila clavata. NCBI lineage: Eukaryota > Metazoa > Arthropoda > Arachnida > Araneae > Nephilidae > Trichonephila > Trichonephila clavata. The sequence continues at coordinate 1,768 of BMAO01018671.1, read as the reverse complement.
AATATAATTGCCCCCTTTTTCACGGTAACAAGTGCAACGTTTGCTATAAAATTAAGAAAAGAATCTTAATAAACGTTCGATCTTATTGATTTTTTTGTGATTTTAGTTTTTTGAATAGCACAGTTTTTTAGTCTTATTCGTTTGATCATTTATTATTTTTTCTCGTCATTGATCGACGACGAAGTATGTGCTCTATATATTCCCCTTAAATCATTATTAATCTCATGAATTTTTTTATTATGCTACTGTTTCATTATTTAATATTTACACTTACATCGGCTTTTCTATTTTGGAATAATTTTTATTTTAGAATTGAGTTTCGACTGACTCTTCCATTAAGCAGCTGCTGTACTGTTATTTTAATTTAATTAGTTTATGTTCTATAGCTATTATTAGTTATTGAGATTTCCTATTGAAACGATGCATGTGATGATTTTTTTAAGATAATGGATATTTGTATTCTTTTTATTTAGACTGAATCTTTCCTATTCTCGTTTATTTCCTGTATTTATATATCGTACTATTTTTTTCTATCTTATATTCATACTTTCGTTTCAAAATTCTTCAAACTTTTTTTGAATGTAAAAAAAGGTAAAATTCCATACAAAAGGCTGCGATAATTTTTTTTCATTTGTAGCTATTATTTTTATATTTGTTTAAATAAAAATTCTGCATCAAAGTTGGATTTTTCTTTCTTCTTTTTGTGCGTGTACAACCGAAAAAAAATATTTGCCTAAACAAGTATTTCACTGTAAATCCAAATCTCATTAAAACAAATGGTTGATTAACGTTATTATTTGCATGTATTATTTTAGATTTTAAAAAATACGTGTGTAAGCTTATTAACATCAATAAAGTTAATGTTAATGTCAGTATCAATCGATGTTATATTCTATGTAAACTTTAAAAAAATGTCTTTTATAATCTCTTCATCAATTTTGTTTCTATTTTAATGTGTATTCCGGAATGAAAATTATTTACTTTCAATATTACCTTCAACATACTTCAGATTCTATTTCAGTGCATTGCTTGGCGCTTGTTTATTTCTATAGCCAAACTGGGAGATAAGTTTTACCAAGTTGGCTACCCTTTTTATGTGTAAAACTCGTGACTATCGCTATTTCTGGCAATTGCACTAACTATAGATTCGCGGTAAAAGACATATTACACACTTTCTTTACTGGTTAAACGTGTATGAAATGGAAGACCGATCAAAATTAACGGATTAATGCAAAAAATAATGGTATTTTTTTTTTTTAAATCATTTGGAAGCAGAAGGTAAAATGAATTGTGTGAATTGTATTTTCGGGAAAGTTTGATATCTGGTAAGAATGCCCAAAGTGTGTGGAATTTGCTTGAGATTGAAAACAAAGAAAAATTTAATGGATAGATTTGATTGTAGAATTGCCGTTGGCAACGAGATGATAATCCGCATGATGTGATAAAATGTAAATAAAAAAAAAAGTAAGAGATATACTGCGAGTTATTTGTGTATGTGTGAAACTTTGTTGGTTATTATATATTAGGTTGAAAAGTTGTTCATTGAGTTTGAATTGCGTATCAATAAGAATACAATGGTTGATTGGTTCATGTTTAGTAGCTAGTTTTGTATGATGGTAATTGTGACCATTGGTTTTAACATTGGTCATTGGTTTAACCATTGGTGAAAAAGATGTGATCGGTGAGTTAGATGAAAGCAAGTTTTAGGTAAAATAAAGTACGTGGCAAATTAGTGTTTGAAGAAAAGGAATTAATGCATGTGTTCTTT
>BMAO01018670.1:0-11480 GCA_019973975.1 Trichonephila clavata | reverse complement strand
CACGTAAAAAATCATCCAAATGTTTCCTTTGTGCCATAACTATGCGGTTATTGCACTAAAGCGCCTGTGAACAATTTGACTTCTTTGCCACCATTTCTTATATACCCCTCTCTTACACTCTTGTCATTGTGACGTACTATCCGCGCCATCTGGTGGTTGCCTGTAATTTGCATATTTCCTCTTCAAGATGTGTGTGGTAATTGTACAGGTGAAATTTTTATTTTTGAGTTCAATTTCTGTGTGATTCTGAATTATCCTTAATTTATGGACATGAGTGTATAATGCTATTCATCATTTAAATTGTACAGAAGTATTTGTTGGCTGACATGATACATTTTAAATTTAATTGTAAATGGTAATTTTATGCGACTACTCATTTATATATATATTGTATTGTATTTACCATTCTAATTTGCAATTCATTGTGTTGTAAAATAAAATTCATTTTTTCACCAATGGATGAATGTTTATTATTAATCAAACACTTTCATATTAATTCGCTCTATTATGAGGTGAACAACGGCCTAAGAAATAATTTTTTTTACAAGTTTAAATTGTATTTTGGAACTATCTTTTGCTTATAGATAAAAAAAAACATTTTATTATTTTTATAAATTATATATATTTCAATAAGAAAAATATATTTAAAACTGAGGATATTTGAATTTCTGAAAATTATTCTACCTTTTCTGATGATACATTCATTTCCTTAATATTGCATAATTTAGAAAAATTAAATCAACATGTTATAGGCACTTTACATAAAGAAAAAAAAAGTATTATTTTTTTAAAAACTGTAATGTAAATTCTTAATATAGTTCATACTCGCATTAATAATAATTTGTGATCCAAGTGTCGCATACCCATGCACATGTTTATTTATTGCATGTGCTATTTTTATATAAATTTTTTGTTTGATGCTTAATATATTAAGTGCATTTAAGCTTTCTGAAGGTAACTTTTTAATATGCTGAGAGAGCTCCTAACACTTGCTATAGTAACTGCAACTTAAGAGATAAGTATTAAAACAGTTAATACATGTAGAAATAACTTATTGTATTATTTAGCATGTATTGCGATATATCTTGTGTAATATTTAAATCTTTTACTTTTAAAATCAAATTCTGTTGCTAACTCATTTCATCTACATTTTTGTTCTAAACTTTACAAAAGTCTTGAAACTTTTTCTAATTCTGTTTTACGTTGGTTTTCAAATCAGAATTAATATTTGGTGTACTTCTAAATCTAACTGTGCAATAACTGTATTAATATTGCAGTGTTATAGAAGTAACATCTAAATTCCTCTACCGGGTTTTTTTGTAACTTGCTAAATGATGCACTATTCTATTTTTAGAGTTTTTTTTTATTTTGTTTACATGATATATTAACACACAGGGTTATATTTACTTAATAGTTTTATTAAACTAAAAAATTCCATTATTAGCCGTTCATATTACTTCAGGCGTTTCCACAAAGTGAGAGATTATTAAACGCTAAAAATTGAATGACATTACAACCCTTTGAAATATCAATTTGTGTCGTTACATTTCCTTATTTATAAAAAGTTTGCTTCATCAATAATTGAACATGGCAACTTAAACACCCATTATAGCCTCCTGTGTTACATCTGGTGAATTCAGTGGTAGAATGAAGACGAACTTTTTTGTCTTTTATAAGGTTTTATTGCTGGACGACACGGACATGACACGAACATTAAACATATATGATTAAAACTTAGGTTGTATTATTAGGGCAACCACCCTTCAATTACAGATTACAACTGTACCAAATGGTAGCTCACCTGCCACTGAGCTCCTACACATAACCAAAACAAAAGTTTCGCGTTACAGAGCAGCGCCCTCTATACGACGCTTTTCAACACTCCCCACCTGTGAACTTTTAAGTTCACACAAAACATAATACAATAACAAATTAAACAATAAAAAGTTCTAACACTAACTAAGCAATGTTACATTACAATTAAAATCAAGATATTTAGATACACACATACACAACAAATTACACATTCAATTACTTAATACAAAATACTAATCATTCTACAAAATATAAAAGCAAAGTATGTAAACATTCATTAAAAATTCACATTAACAAAGTGAAGAAAATTAATATATGATAAAATCGTAAATATATAGATTACAGAAAATAACTCAATTAGTTACAAAATTCATATTAAATTAATAATTATACTTCAAGATTATACAGCAATTGAACTGGTCTTCTTATGGCATTATTTTTAGTTTTAACAAGACAAGAGCGAATCTTACCATCTCTTCCAGTATAAGTTTCAATAATCTTACCCATTGACCACAGATTCCTAGGGAAGCGGTCATCATGTATGAGTACAACATCATCAACCTTAAATTGACAAGTTACTTTAGAAGGAGGACATATATTCATAGATCTTAGAGATAGCAAATAGTGTTTCCTCCAACGATTCCAAAACTGATTTAATAAATTTTGCTGATGTCTATATCTCTTAAGTAAAGAAAGTCTAGACCCAGTAAGGTCTTCTCTGGATACTCTTGTTACTGGAAGAGAAAGTAAACGTTTACCTATTAAGAAATGTGCAGGAGTTAGTGGTGAGGGCTCAGAAGGGTCATCATAGATATAAGTTATTGGCCTTGAATTTATCATGGCTTCGATTTCTATGAATACAGTTTCTAGCTCGTTCAAAGAAAGACTAGAACGGCCAATTATTTTTCGTAAACAAGTTTTAATTGTTCTGAAATGCCTCTCCCAGAACCCTCCCCACCATGCTCCTTTTTCTACAATATATTTCCACGTTATACCATGAGTTGAAAACAAATCTTGTACAGATGGATGTAGCATACATCTCCAAAATTTTTTCAATTCTAACTCAGCACGCTTGAAAGTTTTAGCGTTGTCTGAGTAAATTGTTGAACAGAGTCCACGTCGGGAAATGAATCTGCGGAAAGCAAGCAAAAATTGTTCTGTGCTCATTGAAGGAAGAAGTTCGAGATGCAAGGCTCGAGTGGTTGCACATGTGAACAACAGCAGGTAGTGTTTCTTATCACTGTCTTTTATGAAAAAGGGACCTGCAAAGTCCAATCCTGAAATTGAAAATGGAGGTGATTCCAAAACTCGATCTGGTGGCAAAGGGGCGATTTCTTGGTTACCAGGACGTACTGTGTATTTTTTGCACAAGAAACACCTACTTAAAATAGATTTGACACATTGGCGTCCTTTTAAAATCCAAAACTTCTCTCTGACTTGGGCTAAAGTAGCCTCAACACCAGCATGAAGTAAATGTTTATGGGCATGTAGAATTACTAATTCACTGTACCTATCCTTGTTAGGTAGCAACAATGGGTGTTTTTCTCCGAAATCTAGATCAGAGAGAGAAATGAAGTCTTCCCTTTAGACGCAGAAGACCATGCATATCTAGCTCTGGGTTAAGCGAATAAATTTTAGATGCCTTGTCTAGAGACTTTCCCTGAGAAAGATCTAGAGTCTCCTTTCGAAAGTGTTTTCGTTGAATAGCTTTCACCCAATAGCGCTCGGCACTTGAAATTTCAGTTGAACTTAACGGGCCTTTTAATTTGATGGATTTTCTTTGAGTATTGTTGATAAATCTCATGACATACGCCGTGATTCGATGAACTCTCAATAAACTACTGAATCGGGTCAAATCCAACAAAGTCGAAGTTTCAATGTCTCGAATAGTAGCGGTAAGAGAATGAATGTCCTTAGATCTTTTTTCATTCACAACACTCTCCTCGTTGACATGTCTTTGCTGATTCTCCGGCCAAAAGGTATCAGGCTTAGAGAGCCAACGAGGTCCCTGTAACCAAAGGGAACTCTTCACAAGGTTGATTGCACTTTCTCCCCGAGATAACAAGTCCGCTGGATTTTCCTTTCCACTACAGTGAGACCACTGTTTAGGATCAGTGAGAGATTGAATCTCCGAAACCCTATTGCATACAAAGGGCTTCCAGTTCCTAGCACATCCCCTTATCCAATGGAGAACTATTTGACTATCAGTCCAAAGAAATAGTCGTTGGCTCAGATCGGGAAATAAACTAGTCAAGTAATTAGCTAATTTGGCAGCTACTAAGCCTGCCATCAGTTCTAAACGGGGCAAAGTCATTGTTTTCAATGGAGCTACACGACCCTTTGAAATGATAAAACTAGTGCGAATATGTCGTTTATCATCTAGGTATCGAAAATACCCAACCGCACCATACGCTTTAGGACAAGCGTCAGCAAATATGTGAAGGCTGACATCATATTTCTCATTACTAACAAAATACTTCCTTGAAATAGAAAAGTTCTGCAGTAATTTTAATTGGGATCGCCAAAGCACCCATTCCTTCCTCATCTCCTCTGGTAGGGTTTCATCCCAATCAAGTCCTGCAATCCATATTTTTTGTAACAGGATTTTCATTATCATCGTAAAGGGCTGAGACAATCCCATTGGATCGTAAACTCTCGCTACAGTCTGAAGAATAGTTCTCTTAGTAGCCTTTTGAGGAATACAATCGAATGAATTCTCTAAGAATTCACAATTTAATTTTATCTCGTCCATTTCTGGGGTCCAAACCATGCCCAAAAATTTTGACTCTTTAGTCAATCCCACATTAAAACCCTTTTCAATCCATAAAGAATTAAGTTCCGAGGAATTGGATCTTAATTTTCGTAGATCCATCCCAGCATTTAAGAAAATTTTAATTGCGTCTGTTGACAATCTATATGCATCTTTTATTGTGTCTGCGCCATAATACAAATCGTCTACATATAAAGATGAATCGAGCATTTTATAACCTTCCGGATTTGTATTTGCATATTTTTTTATATGATATTTTATCGTCATTGCTAAAATTGCTGGACTACAGCAGAGTCCGAATGGAAGACGTTTAAATCTTAAAATTTTATGTTCATCTTCACTTTTACCATACCAAAGAAATTTTAAATAATCCCTATCCTTTTCTGCGATACTTATCATTAAAAATGCTTTGGCAATATCTCCGTTAAAAGCAATTTCATATTTGCGAAATTTTAAAATTACGTCCAATACAAGAGGGACAAATTAGGCCCAATATCTAGAAAATCATTAAGGGATTTTACGTTTTTAGATCGTGAAGAGCTCGCGTCATAAACAACTCTACAACTCGTAGTTTCATTTTGTTTAAGTATTTCTCTATGTGGCATAAAATACGACGAATCATGTCCTTCATCTGAACATTCCTCAACTATACCCTCTTTAATTTGCTCTTCTATTACTCTTTTATACTGCTCAAAAATATCGGGATTTCTATTTAATCTATTCTTAAGATTTTCAAATCGCCTTAATGCAACTGCGAAATTATTTTCTAACTGACCCATTTCAGCTTTCCATAGCAAGCCAACGAATATCTATTATTTTCAAATTGTATTTGCCTTTCGAAACCCTGAATTATCTCCCTTTCCTCCTTAGAAACAGTTTGGTTGTCAGTAATTCCCATCAAATCTAAACTCCACAAGGATCTTAAAGAGTCCTTCACGCAAGAAGAAAGATTTATAATCGCACTGTTTTGAGTTTCGAATTCTCCCTCCCGTGTGTAGGGGGGATCTTGTAACCCTGCCGGTACCCAACCAAAACGAGTTGAAATCGCATAAATTTCTTTCCCTATTCTGACCTTTTCACCTCTTACTATTTGCCAATAGTGATCCACCCCAATGAGAATTCCCACTGTGGTCTCGGACAACCCCGCAATGTGTAACCCTAACTTGTTCATAGCCTTTAGTGTCAACCGCGAAGGGGCAGTGACCTCTGCCGCCGTTATAACTTCAGTAACGAGGCAGCTAACTTTTATTTTATTTGTTTGCTTCATATCCGAAATAAACAGCTCGACAACGAGTATGTTTTGGGTGTGGCATGAGTCATTCCGAAGGAAAAAACAGAAAGTATTTCTTCTCCTACAATTTTTAAGTTTAATTTTTTCACTAAACTAACATGTATAAAACTTCGCGTAGCACCACAATCTAGAATTAAATTAGTTAACTCAATTTTTTCCTCATGAAAAGCTAGTACGGAACATGTTTGTAATAAAGGATCTTTTTTACATAAAGATTTATTTTGAATAATAGAAAGAGAATGCTCATCCGGAGAGTTAATTGGTTCTTTTACGAGATTACTTTGCGGGTTTTCAATATTTTGATTGACAATTTGATTTGAAGCTGTTCGCTTGTTGTTTTGATTTAATCTATTAGTACATATTGATTCATGATGCGATTTAAGTCCGCATTTTAGACAATTACTTTTATTTTTACAATTTTTACTAATATGATACTTCCGGAAACAAATATAACAACGATTTTCGTTACGTAATTTATATAATTTTTCTTTTACACTCTTATAACAAGAAAATGAGCAATGGCATTGATTACAAAAGATGCACACACGATTGTCAACAGTATTGAAACTCGCAGCCGTGGGTACATTTCTAGACATTTTTCTATTTTCATATTTTGCCTGTTCGAAACGTGGAGACCATGTATTTGTTTTCTCTTGTGTCAAAGAACTAGCCGCTTCACGACATTCTATTTCGGTTTTAATGAAATTCAATAAATCTGTCACGCTTATGTCTTCTTTTGAATTTTTCCTTCTATTAAATTCCAGAACAAATTCTTCTGGAATAGATTTTAATAAAATTGGTATTAATAATTGACCAAATGATCCTTTCGTAACTCCCTGAGAATCCAGGTTTCGAACAGCAATTTCTATTTCATCGTATAAATTTCTTAAAGCTTTAACATTATTTGAATTCTTTACCGATTCTAGTTTTAACAATTTATTCATGAATTGACTAATTATAATGTCTTTTTTTCCAAATCTTTCTTTTAAAGCTTTTATGCTCTCATCATAATTCTTTTCATTTAATTCTAGTGAAGCTACGACATTATGTGCTTGACCTATAAGTAATGTTTTTAAATACGCAAATTTTTCTACTTTACTTAAGCTTTCATTTTTATCTATCGTACTTTCATAACTATTCCAAAATTCTGTAAATTTTGTTGGGTCACCTGAATATTTTTCTAATACTAGTTTGGGAAGTTTTACTGAACTGTGAGCACTTTGCAGGTTAATCCTGCTTTCATCAGGAATTTTATTGAAAGATTCTGTTCTTTCTCCTTTTCCTAACACTCGTGCTATTCTTTTCACAGCTCGAGAACATTTTTCCTGATATTCCTCTGAGTTCGTTACATCCGTTTCTAAAGACTCTAATTCTATTAATGAATGAATTGAGTCATCAATTTCTTTTAAATTACTTTTCTTTTCTAATAATAATTCCTTCAAATCACATAATTCATCCCTGTCATCATTCGTTTCTAAATTATCTTCAACTTTCTTAATTAGCTTAGTAGTTAATGTTCTCAGCGCAGTTCGCTTACGTTTTAATCTATCTAATTGTTCCTCCATTATTTCGTGTCAATATAAATGTACCCAAGACTGCAATTATTACTATCAAATCTTCAAATTTAAAATCAAATATTTTAAACTCTTACCTCAACCCTGGGCACAGTTTGGATGTAGTAGAACCTTGACGGCCGATGCGCCACTGATACTTCTGTGGTGAATTCAGTGGTAGAATGAAGACGAACTTTTTTTGTCTGTTATAAGGTTTTATTGCTGGACGACACGGACATGACACGAACATTAAACATATATGATTAAAACTTAGGTTGTATTATTAGGGCAACCACCCTTCAATTACAGATTACAACTGTACCAAATGGTAGCTCACCTGCCACTGAACTCCTACACATAACCAAAACAAAAACTTCGCGTTACAGAGCAGCGCCCTCTATACGACGCTTTTCAACATTCATCTTCAGTTTATCTTTTCTTATTCTGTTCTTGAAGTGTCATTATATTTTTATTAAATAACTTTTTATTTTAATATGAATAAAACCCAAAATACACTTTCATTCACAAACGATTGCGCAAACACTGCACTTTGACTTGGTCATCTTGGGGTTTTTAAATGTTTTAAAAAAATAAATCTTCAATGGCCTTTGACGCCATGCTATTCGCCTCTTACTGATTGGACACTTCAAAGAGAAAAAAAAAAGTTTCACACACGATGAATCGTAGTGCGATATATAGCAAATAATATGCAAAAGTGCATTTAAGAATTTAATAAGAATTTGTTTATTACAGTGAAATTAAATGAAAAAATTTCAATAAAATATTGAAAATAATTTTCATTTAAAGGCTATTTTTATAATTAAATAGAATTTTTTAAAAAACAAGAATAGATAGCAGGTGAATATATTGTAAATTTTTTAAAAAAGGTTTACCAGAAAAAAATTTTAAAATAAAAAAAAACCCCTTACATATATATTGACAGTTAAAATTTTGTAAAATGTCTCCGCAGACCGCAACCTAGGTATTGGCGGGCCGCGTGTTTGACATGCCTGCCTTAGAGAGTGCCCTCAAGGGTGATACAGGGTCTACTCAGGACCAGCTCCGCCAGTGTTTTCAATACTCATATATATATATTTTTTTATATTTAAAATATGTTTTACATAAAATTGATAGCATTTGTTATATATATATACGATGACAGAGATTACTCAGCCTAATCTTATCATGATGCTTTCATAAAAGTTTTTAAACACTTATAAAAATAATAATGATACAAACTGAAATTAGAAACCCCCAGGTATGTACGTATAACATCTAATTTTTTCTCAGTTTTAAGTCGGTGCAATTTAAAAAGTTTGATTTTTATTACATGACTTGAAATTATTTTACTATAGTGTTATAATACATTTTGAAATATCATAGATAAATTCAGTTATATTTGTAATACTTGTATACGGAATACTTGAACTCAATAAAGTCTCATTGTAGTATCAGCTGAAAAAAGGCTGATTTTAAGTCATATAATTTTCAGTAGTCCACCTCTTCCAAATATTGTCTTTTAGTAACACAAGAATGTTTTGAGCCCGGCAATTTCTCAATAGGAAAAAATTAATGAAAGCAAAAAAAGCTTCTAAGGTTTTTAACTATGTGTAAAAACACAAATATTGCTCTTTAAAAATTAAAAACCTCGAAACATAACTGAACAGAAACGATTTTAGTAGTAAAAGTAAGAGTTAATAGCCATTTCACTGAACGAACCAATTATTCTCCCAAATATCTCTCTTTATATACAAAATTTTTTTCATGATGCTGTAATAAATTCATTTCAAGTTTTTTTTAAGGTGAAGTTAACAAAAGAAACTACATCTTTTTTACAGAATGGAGCAAACTCACAGTTTGGACAAATTTACATTTATGATAGGGAGGCTTTGCATGAATGTGCAAAAATAGTTAAACGTGACGATGTGTTATAAATTTTACAGCCAATTATGAAGAAAAAACCGTATGAACTACATAATACAAGGAAATTACAGTTTTACAATTTAAGCCGTGATAGAGTTGCATAATTTGTACAATGGGAGTTGGTCCGCCATTAGGCAGATAAGGGAGGGGGCGGTACCTCCTTCCAGTTTTTAATTAAATTTTTAAGAATGGAAAAATGCTTTAAAAGGATTGCTAAACTAATCACTCTCTCTAAACTGTCGAATATTGAGATTGTCAAATCTCAGAAAACTTCAAATATATTAAAAAATGATTGGTTATCAGACTCCCTTAACCTTTTCAATAGAATTTTTGCTATTCCTGGTGGGCGCAGTAGCTTAGTGGTTATGGTCACGAGTTCATGTCTGGAGTGTCATGGGCTCAAATCCTGTTGCCACTAAAGACCCTCCGTGTAGATTAGGCCATTCCTCCCATTTATGTGGTAGTTAGGAAAGAGGGATACCAGCTCAGGTGTCATTCTCGTTACTCGACCGAGGTTGAACATTACGAGGTTTGTGATCAATAGCCCTCTTGTTGCTTTATAGAGCGACACTAATCTCTCTTTCTTTTGCTAATCCTGCACCAGGCACATAAATTACTTTAATAAACCCTGTAAAAATTCTCATTTATAGTTAATCTTTCATCTTCGAAATTTACATATCTAATATTGATTGAATTTTTTTCCAAATGGGAAATTTTAAGAGTGCAGTCCATTTGTACGTAGCTGCTTTAATTTCGGAAAGGACTTCCTTTCCAAATACAAAAATAACTTATTTTTGAGATCTGTGCATAATTCTCTGTTTTACGAATTTTTTATTCTGCTTATGTGATCCATTAGCACAGAGTAGTAATTACTTAACAATTCGATTAAAATTTTCCATTATATTCCATTACATTAAAACTATTTAAATGTAATTTTATAGCAAAAACATGAAGAAAAATTACATTTTCAAAACATTCTCTTTTCATGGAAAATACTTCTATGTAATATTTTTTCTATGTATATATAGTTAGGATTTTTCTTTACATTCTTACTTTCTATTTTTGAAACATTCACATTATTTTTAGAGTTACTATTGAAATAACAACCAGGCTTCTTCATAAAAATTTCGCTACTTTATTAATATAAGTCCACTTCTCTAAATTATATCTTCTAAAAAGTCCAGTTGAGGTAGGGATTCCCAAATCGAATAACAAAAACTAAACTTTCGTAACATCAAGAATTATTTTGAAGATTGTCGAATTTTAGATATCCATAATAATAATGTTTTTGATAAATTTTACAGCTCGCCATATTGACATCAATAGGAGTATTGTAAAGTTTTCATATGCAAGAGCATATTTTTTTTATTCTTGATTATTTTAGGGCCCCGGTGCATAGCATTCATTGACCACTCCCTGCAGAAGAGCTTTCAGTCTGGTTGAAATGACAATTCTACAAATGTTTCACTCACTAAGAAAGTATACACCCCACAATAACCCCCTTTCAGTCCCAAAATAGATTCCAATCGCTTCCCCCTGAAATAAACAGCTATCCTGTTCATGTTTTCCCCCACCCTCGTCAACCTTATCTCAAGGTCACTTGACCGTTTCATCTTGGAAACAAATTGTCCGAACTTCCTTCTTTCATTCCAACGAAGAGGGTCCCCTCCCTAACAATGACGTCATCTCATGACATAGTCTTGGGTTACTTTAATTCTCTTACCTCCTCCCCCTTTCATATAAAAAAAAGCAGAATTAGTGTTTCTGAAGTGATTAAAATCATTATTCATGTAGCAAAATATTCTTTTTCAATGTGTATTTAAGCAGTTTATGCTCAATTTTCTTCTAAAGTAATGTTTTAAAAGTTTTGTAAGTAGATTGCATACACGTGGCGCCATCTGCAGTCATTACACTAAAGCTTGCAAACATGGCGTCCGAGCATTTTGGAAGCAAGATATATGTATTTTTCGTAATTTAAAATTTTCTAGACCATTTCTGACATTTTTACATTTCAAGGTGGATTTATATGAGTAATTTACGTTCTCAACAAAAGTTTCATATCCAAATAATGTGATTTCATTAAGTTAAAGTACCCTGACCTTTTCAGTACATTTAGAAGTCCACCCTT
>BMAO01018669.1:0-20921 GCA_019973975.1 Trichonephila clavata | reverse complement strand
TGTTATAAATCACAGTACCCTGAATAAGTTTGGTAACTATCTTCTGGTTTTCTGATTGGCTCATTAATAGGATTAAGCAAAACGTTTTCCGGTCTCTCTGGAAGGCGTTGCAGAGAAGAGCGCCACCGTTTGTTTTTGTAACACTTGATTAGAAAACGGGAATCTTTGTTCTGGAGTTAATTGATATAAATTTGTTATTGATGTTGCAATGCTATAAAATCGTAGTTAATTGCCAATTTTACTATCAGCTCTAATAGCAATACGTAACTGAACCAAGGCTACCATGCAACATCAAGTAACAGAATTTATCCCTCAATTAACTCCAGAACAAAGTCACGTTTTCTAACAAGTGTTACGCAAATAGAATCCGGCAGTGGTGCACTCTTTTTTCTCGACGCCACTAGATGAACCGGAAAACGTTTTTGTAACTTATTATTAATGACCATCAGAAAAACCCAGAAGATAGCAGTTGCTATGGCTTCTTCGGGTATAGCCGCGACTTTACTGACAACGGTCGTACTGCACATTCCGTTTAAAATTATCGCTTAACCTTGCATTTGAAGATTCACTCATCTGAAGTTTCAGAAAAATAGCTCTCAAGCAGGATGCTTCCATAATGCAAGCTTTTAGTTGGGATGAAAGTACAATGTCTCACTAGAAAGCTATAGAAGCGTTAAATCGGACTCTTCAGGATTTACGAGATAGGTACAGATATTATAGGAGGAATGGTACTTTATTATATATTGGCTGGTGAATTTTCAAAAATCCCCCTGTAATCCTGTCGCAGATGAAATCAGTCTCTATTAAATCATCAAGCTTATGGGCAAAATTTGAAAAATTAAGTCTGAAAACGAATATGAGAGTGCATCTTCATAATGACGTAGATTTGGAACATTATGCAGAGACGCAATTGAAAACCGATTATGGATGTTTGGACGCAAATGCTGGAGGTTATATTTTACTTCCAAAGAATTTTGTAATGTAGAAGAAAATTATGTAAATATTATTGCTCAAATTTATCCGTGCTTGCAACAAAATTTAAATTGGGATCAGTGGTTGCGCGCAAGATCAATATTGGCACCTAACAATGACATTGTCCATAAATCAACATTGAAAATTTAAACGACGTGCGGGGAAGGGGAAAATGAAGAAATATTTATCAATGAATACAATCATGGATAAAGAACAAAGTACTTCATATCCTACGGAGTTCTTAAATTCACTTGAACTTTTGGGTGTACCCTCACATAAACTTCAATTAAAACTAAATGTACCAGTTATGCAAAATCTCGATGCTCCTTGACTATGTAAAGGAACGAGGTTTTGATCACAAAACTGATGCAGAATATACTTGGTGCCAATATTTAACATATGTCATGAAAAGGGATAGTGTTATCGTACTCAAATTCCAAGTATCTCCACTGACCTACCGTTTCAACTCAAACGATTTCAATATGTCCAGTTTTAATGTTGCTATTAACAAAGCTAACATTTCAGGTAGCAGGGTGCATTTGGAAAAGCAATGTTTTCCCATGGCCAACTATATTTAGCCTGATATGTGTGTCCAATGCCCAAATCTTCACATATTTGCAACTGACGGAAGGACATATAATATGGTATACAGTTCTGTTTTGAGCTCTTTTAAAGAGAAATTATATATTAAACGTAGATACTTTCGATTTTTAAAAATACTAATACCTTAAGTTATTCAATTTTTGTTGTTAACTATTATAATAAATTACATTTACAGTTTTTTTAAACTAAGCTCAACTTTAGAACTTTAAATTTTATTGGTTCCGAGTCAAGCAATAAAAAAATTACCATATTACGAATATATTACTTACTTTTTAATGCTAATGATTACGACTTTGACAGTTATTTAAAGACATCAACGCGAGCGGAGCGCGGGTAAAAGCTAGTATATAATAATTCCGAAAAAACTGTGCGTAAAGTATAAATTTCGCTTTCAGAGAGAAACGCGTCATCATATGACGTCATAACACCGAAAAATCCTTAAAAATTAAATTTCAAAAAATTTAGAGTGAATTACGAAATAATAAGTACATAAGAACCCGTTCGGATTCTAGTGCAACGTTATGTCAAATTTTCAGAGGAAATGCTCCAGTAGTTTCGGAGATCAGCGGCTTTGAACAAACACACATTACATTTTTATTTATATAGATATATATATAGCTAATCTAATTGATTGAACTTGTAAAAAGTTTATTAACAATAAAACCTAAGTTTTCACTTTCGTCTTATTTATTACATTATTTTTAAATTTAGACTACGCAGACTTGCATTAAAAATATGCTATAAAAGTATTTGCGAAAAATCCATAATAAACATATAGGTAAAATTTTTTCACTTTTCCATATTTGTTTGTGGCACGCATAATTTTTTTTTGTCAAATATTGACACTCTTCCAAAAAGGTGGGCCACGCCTGCCTAAGCCTATACATGGACTACGTTCATTACATGTAGCCAGTTAACTTATTGTCCGACATTTCCAGTTTTTTGGAGAATACAACGGGAAAAAAAACGTTTGTCCTTTAAAATTATTTTAATCATGATCTTATTAGGTCTAGTACAGTGATGGCGAACCTATGACTGGCGATTTTTTAACTGACTCACGTTTGCTAAGCAAACACTTGTTTATTTATGCGAGTTTATTTAGATTTTAGACAGACATGACATAATAGACATGTGCATGCGCATGTCTGTTATTCTTGATACTAGCAATTTTTGGCTCGCCATTTAAAACGTGGTTGTACCAGTCAGTATCAGTGTTGAAAAAGGAATTCATTTCGAACGTATTTAAAAGTAATGTGTATTGATGTGTGTGTTGTATATTAGGTATGTGTGTGTTGATACAAAATTTTTTCTCAATTATTGTATTCTAAATATAAATATTTTTAATTGTAGTTCTGCACTATGTCGGCGGTTAAAAAATTAAAAACAAGCCATACAAGCTCCAGGTCATGTCAAGCTGAATAATTTGATAAATATGGTGTAATTGGAAGGAATAAAATGGTTGTATATGTAAACTATAATGAAAATTGACGAAAGAAAAACGTATTTTTTACGGAAAAAGAGAGAGAGAGAATTTTTCTCAAAGCGGTGTTTTAAAAAGTTTTTTGGTTCTAAAAAATAACATTACAGTAGTTAGTTTCCAAATTGCCTATTGCATTGCTCGCCACGGGAAACCTCTTTCTGAAGAATTTGTAAAAATAAAAACGTTTTTAGAATATAGTCTACATTGTTTGCTGATTTTAAATAAAAAGACTTGATTATAAATAGTATATATGAGTAACCTATAAATCGCAATATAATTAAATATCGAGTATAGAATAAGAAAAAAATATTTTTTCGCAAATACATAACTACTTAAATTATGCAGAAATGTATTCAATTGGTTTTAGATGAGAGTAATGATGTAAATGTGGTTATGCCCAATTAGCAGTTTTTGCTCGGTGTAAGTATGGAAATATAATGAATGAAGAGTTAATGAAACTCATAAAGTTGAAAGGGAAGTGTACCGGTCTGATATTTTTAAAGAATTTGATATTGCATTTAAAGAAATGGATATGGACCTTCTCAGAAAATACTTTCTGTAACAACAGGCGGTGCACCTTGTACGGGGTAGGGGAAAACATTGGATTTATTCAGTATCTTAAACAAAATATTTCTCATTCTCTGATTGAATTTCATTCTATAATACACCAGCAAGTTTTATGAGCGAAGCATGGTTTAAAAACATTTTCCTGTATAGTGTCAGTTGTAATAAAAATAATCAACTTTTTAAAAACGTAAGAGCTTTTTATAAACGGCAATTTGCACAATTCTTAGAGGAAATTGAATGCTAATATTCAGGGATTTTGACATTTAACAACGTACGATGGCTTAATTTCGATCAAGTCCTTGATCTCTTAGTAACCTTATTAGAATAAATCAAGCTCTTTTAATTGAAAAAGACAATAGTTTCGATGAATTATCCAATATACATTAGTTAAATGTTTAATGTTTTTTATTCAGCATTTTAATAAACTGAATAAAAAAAACCTTCAAGGGCATGGACTAATTGTTTTAACAATGTTTGAAAATATTAAAATGTTTATGACGAAACGTGATATCTTTACTAAGGATTAGTTAATGAAGATCATGAAATATTTTCCTCAATCACAAAAACATTTTCAAAACACAATTTTTGAAAATGTTGTTCTAGAAAATGCAGTTAAAAAGTATTTAATGATTAACTATGTAGGAAATAAAACAAGCTGTTCAGGAGAGATTTAATCAATTTAAAAGTTTGGAAAATACATTTTACTTCATTTTATATCTATGCAAAACAGAATTTGAAACAACGAAGTTTTATGTGGCTAGGCTGCGAATTTGTGTGGCTAGGTATCGATTATTTAGAAATAGAATTAGTTAAATTTCGAAGCAGCGTAGTGTGGAAAACAAAATTTGAAGATTTGGTTTCTGAAGTAGAAGGAAAACTGTATGAAAGTAGTGCAGATAATATTGATCCCACAGTTAAAATCTAAAATATTATATTAAACGTATGGGATTCTTTACCAAATAATTTTATATCAATGAAAAAACTAGTTAAGGTGTGTGTTTTTTAATGATGCTTGGATTCATAAATTCATGTGAAAAATTGTTTTCTTCAGTTGATTTTGTAAAATCTTCTAAAAGAAATATAGACTTGACAGGGAAGTGCGAAATGTGTTAAGCAAATGAACACGAAGCGTGAACCTAACATTAAAAAACTACCTGAAAATAAACAGCAACAGATTTCTTATTAAATACTTTATAATCAATCTTGCTATATGGTAGGATTCAAAAGTTCCCGAACTGAGTCTGTAACTTAAAAAATATTACCTATTAAACTACTGAAACACATTCTCCTTCGAAATAAGATTCTTGAGTAACAAAACACTTTAAAGGTCATCGAAGCATTTCTGGATTCCATTTTTAGTCATATCCTTCAATTCAACCTGCGATGCACTTCATCTGAAAATTGGTCTTCGTTTAACTTACGGGGAACCATGTGTTGGAACTCTTTTTGCATGTTAAGATCTTTGCGAGGATATCCCAACTGATTCTGCTGTTGTTTGAAGCCTGTTCGTACACCCGCAGAAACCTTTTCAGTGGTGCGGGAAGTCTGCGGACGTCCGCAGTCGGCTTCGACACTTTCGCTGACTTCTCTGAAACGTCAATGCCCATAGGCGGATTAAGCCCCTGGCGGTAAAAGGTTTGGGGCCCTCTGGGCTAATGTCGAAAAACTTAAATAGTGAAAAAATTCGCTAACCTTAAATTCTCAAAATAAAATGTATAGCTAAAAAAAAAAAAAATTAAACTTTATTTTAAAGAATTAAAAAAAAACCTTACTTAAAAGCTTAAAATTTTGCTATACAACTTTACGTCTTGATTTTTCTTGCGTAAATTCATCGATTATTTTTGTAGTATCTATTTGGTCCAAAACATCTTGTTCTATATATAATATGGCCATGCTGTTCAGTTTGTCTTCTCCCATACTACTTCTTAAATAATTTTTAACACGCTTTAAAACCGAAAAAGATCTCTCACCTGATGCATTTGATATCGGTATAGTTAAAATATTTTTAAAAGTATCTCTACATTAGGGAAAGTCGAGACCATTTCTTTTGCAACTCAATACATTTCTATTGGAGTGTTCATTGTATCTTTGTTTTCTTTTAAAAATAGCAAAAACTGATCCAATTCATCGTCAAAATTAAACGATTCAATATTGTCTTTGTAAATATTATTTAATTTTTGTACAGCTTTCTTCTTAATTTCAGGTAACCTCTCATCAAAAAATACAAAAAGTGTTCTATAACAGTTTATATATTCCAGCTCTTCGGGATAATTCTGCACTTGTCCTATCGCATATGACATAGAATGAGCTGACCAAGAAATTTTCCCTATTTCCAAATTCATGACGTCTTTAAATTCACTGAAAATAATTTTTCTCTTTCGCTGCCAGCAAGCTTGTCCAACTTCCTTTCAAATGAGAGACCTGATAAAGCAGTTGCTTCTTGTTCTACTATTTTAAATTCATTCCTGAAATTTTGTATATAATTTTCTAAAGATTTCAGTAGATTAGATCCTTTTAATAGCTCACACCCAACTGATTGTAATGCTTTGCTAGTAGCACTCACCCTCTGGAGTATGGTATCCCAAATCACGGTCATTAGGGAAGTTTCACATACTTCCCTATCTATTTCAAAACAGAAGTTGCCTCCAGTATTGTGATCTTCTTCTCATTTGTATCACGGATTTCACAGCCCGGGCCTCTTCTATGTGTGTATAACCAAGTCTTATAGCTCGTACGGCATCTGCTCTTGCTGACCATCGTGTATCTGAAACTTTAATCACAGATATTGCATGTTTACTCCTCTTTCCAGTTTTTTATTTAAAGTTCGCCAGGGAGGGGTTGACACAGAAAAAAAATTGAATAATTTCTGTACAAGCATAAAATATTTAATTGCATCGCTACAACTTTCTGCTGCTAAATTTCCTACTAAATTTAAAGAATGAATGGCACAAGGAATATAAACTGCGCTTGAACTGTGTTCTTTAATACGTGCCTGTAGACCTGAGTACCGCCCCGACATATTAGACGCATTATCAAATGATTGCCCCCCCCCTCCTGCAATTTTTAATATCCAGTCCAAATTTAGCTGAAATTTCTAAAGCATTAAAATTTTTTCCCCAAGTACTCATAAAATTACATTTCATCTTTTTTCAAATTTTCTGTGATAGAATTATGAAATTTCTGATTTAATACACACATATTTTGTTTAATTCTTTTATTCTTTACAGACATCATAGTTTGATTTCTAGAACAAAACGTAGCTTAGCTTCCTGATTACTTATAATCAAAATTATTAAAATATCTCAACCAAAAGTAAGCTTTCAAAAATTCTAAGGTTTTCTTTTAAAAAACTGTGGGATTTTTTGGAAAAACAATTATAATACTCTTGATTTTTACAAGCTTTTATTTAACTTACACTGTATGTATGTATGTATGTATGTAATTTGTTCGGGTGGAATCTTGCAACTCAATTTTGAAGCTGATATCTTCACCACATTGAGCTGAAATTTTGTATACACGTTTAGTTTGGATGACAATGCATGTTTTGACCATTTATATTCCAATATTGCAATTAATTAAAAAGATATTACTTAAAAACGTTAAACTAGTTTTGGGCGCCAACTTCGATATATCTGCATTGTTGTAATTATGTTATTATTACAACAATGACAAAAGTTGGTGTCGAAAATCGGTTTTCAGCCAAACTGGAATTTCATAACGTTGCGCTATTGACTGTATTAATTAACTTTGTCTAAAAAATAATTACATTTCTACAACGTAAAAATAATCTAATTTCTACAACGTATGCAATTTTCTTACAAATTTCTATCTATTTACCTTGGATTTAAATCCTAAACAAACAAAAAAGTAAAGCTGTTTTTCAAGTAAATTGGTACATTAAATACCTTTCTCAGCGCTGCCAAGTTAAACTGAGATGGAGTATTGTGGAAATTCTGTAAAAAATTTATCTAACTTTAATCTATGAAACTCTGACAAAAAATAATTACAGAATCGGAAAGATCATTTTTTATATATCTTATCCATCAAAAAGGAATCCACTAGGAAAACAATAAGAGAAAAATATTATCCAGAAAATGCAATGTATTTTCAATTAAAAAAATAATTTTATATTAAAATGAATGAATTTTTTTTAAATGAATTTTCTAATTTTAAGCCTGCAAGTAATTTAAATAGACCTCATTTTATCACCAGTAATCTAAACACCCACTACAACATGTGTCCTTAAATTTAATTACAGATAGAATCTGTTAATTTTATTTGAGTTTTTTGTTTGTTTGAAAAATTACGGCAATTTTGTTTCTTTAGATGAGTTAGGCACATTGTAAAACTAGTTCAAGGTTATTGATATCCATAAAATGTGCCAAAAGAGAATAATTTGCAAAATAACTTGAAATGTTTTAAAAATAAGGAGAGAAAACAATCGAATCTTCGAAGAAAAATTTCGTTAAATTTGGAGTTATTTTACGAAGAAAAGAGTAATATGTGCTTGATTCCAGGAAAAAGTTCTTAAAATAAAGAAATTCCCAAAATAGAGGTTCGTTATACATGGCCTGACTGTATAAAAATAATGCGATGGTTAATTATTTTTTCAAAATCAAGTTTCTAAAGCTGACCTGAGCAATTAAAAAAATAGATTCTTACGTAGAAGATATTCAATGACCAACAAAAAATTATCATTAGTTGATAAAACTTGCTTTTTTGATTACAACATGTGTTTTGAATTTTAAGCATTTTATTGATTAATACAAATCTTTAAATGCCTTTTGAAGTTTTTTAATAAATAACTAGATTTTTCTTAGAAGATATTAGATAAATATATCCCTTACCTTCAAAATATTTCAAATAAATAATATATTCTTTAAGATTTTTCAAAAAATAGTCAAAATTTTAATTAAACATTGAATAACTTCGTCATTTATGAAGATAATCTCACGAAACCTTTTTTTCGTATGTAGAACAATATTACCCAAGATCTGCACGAAGATTGAAAATATTGCTTAAAAATTACGGATTTAAAAAGATTGTGTTTTTCGTCTAATACCCTTTTTGCTAGAACTGATTCAGCTAGACCAGGGATGGCGAACCAACGTTGAATGAGTTGAACAGGCTGAGAAGCCTGTCAAGCGATAACTAAAAAGTAAAAAATAAATTAAAAGTAAAAAAAACCTTTTTAAAACCAAGCTTTTATTTAAATGCGCTAAAAAGAATAAAATAAACTTTTCCTTTAAAACTTTTTTTACTATCAACTTATAACGTCATTACACAATTTATATGATATAAAAGCTTGTCGCGAGATTTACCTGTGTAGATAAACAAGTAAAATAAATAACTTGACCTGACTGATTTTAATTTTTAAAAATTCAAACTAAGTAAATACGAGTACTTAAATATTGCGACAAGCTTTTATATCATATAAATTGTGTAATGACGTTATAAGTTGATAGTAAAAAAAGTTTTAAACGAAAAGTTTATTTTATTCTTTTTAGCGCATTTAAATAAAAGCTTGGTTTTAAAAAGGTTTTTTTTTTACTTTTAATTTATTGTAAAGTTATTATTATTAATTATTAAAAGCTTTTATTTAACTTACAATGTATGTATGTATGTATGTAATTTGTTCGGGTGGAATCTTGCAACTCAATTTTGAACCTGATATCTTCATCTCATTGAGCTGAAATTTTGTATACACGTTTAGTTTGAATGACAATGCATGTTTTGACCATTTATATTCCGATATTGCAATTTATTAAAAGATATTAATTAAAAACGTTAAACTAGTTTTGGGCGCCAACTGCGATATGACTGCATTGTTGTAATAATGTTATTGTTACAACAATGACAAAAGTTGGCGTCGAAATTCGGTTTTCAGCCAAACTGGAATTTCATAACGTTGCGCTATTGACTGTATTAATTAACTTTGTCCAAAAAGTAATTACATTTCTACAACGTAAAAATAATCTTAATTTCTACAACGTATGCAATTTTTTTTACAAATTTCTATCTATTTTCTTGGATTTAAATTCAAACAAAAAATTAAAGCTATTTTTAAAGTAGATTGGTACATTGTATACTTTTCTCAACGCTGCTTAGTTAAACTGAGATGGAGCATTAAAGAAATTCTTTAAAAAATTTATCTATCTTTAATCTATGAAACTCAGACAAAAAATAATTACAGACTCGGAAAGAGCATTTATTTCATCCCGATACGGTATGTTTTTCACAAAATCATAATATTTGTATTTCTTACGATTCTTTTTAAATAAGTCAAAATCGATGCGTTTTTATGAAAATAATGTCTAAATCATTGCGCATGAATTTTTTTGGTTTAAATGAATCGACATTCCGAACTAAAACAGCTCATGCTTTGTTTTTTTAGAATCAGTTATTTAAAAAATTAAATGCAGAAAACTTTTTTTTTACGATTTTTCAAAAAATACTCAAAATTTTAATTTAACATTTAATAACTTCGTAATTTATGAAGAAAATCTCCTAAAACTTTTTTTCGTGTGTACGACAATATTACCAAAGATACGAAGATTGAAAAAATTGCTTAAAAATTACGGTTTAAAAAAAATTTGTGTTTTTCGTCTAGTACCCTTTTGCGAGAATTCATTTAGCTGCACTGTTCGAAAATAACCGGAAAACACCTAGCAACAATGACGCATTGAATGAGATGAACAGACTCAGAAGCATGTCCAGTGATAACTAAAAAGTGAAAAATAAATTAAAAGTAAAAAAACCTTTTTAAAAACAAGCTTTTATTTAACTGCGCTAAAAAGAATAAAATAAACTTTTTCTGTAAAACTTTTTTTACTATCAACTGATAACGTCATTACACAATTTATATGATACTAGCTTTTACCCGCGGCTCTGCTCGCTTTGATGTCTTTAAATAACTGTCAAATTCGTAATCATTATCATTAGAAAGTAAATAATACAATATGGTAATTTTTTTTATTGCTTGACTGGAACCAATACAATTTAAAAAATCTAAAATTGAGCTTAGTTTTAAAAAATTGAAAAAGTAATTTATTATAATAATTAAAAACAAAAATTCACAATAACTTAAACTATTAATATTTTTAAAAATCGAAAGTATCTACTAATTTCTATATAATTCCTCTTCTATATAATTCATCCACTATATAATTCCTACTACTATATATCACTCCTCTTTAAAAGAGCTCAAAACAGAATATTATTCTAAGATGCTACTGTATACCACATTATATGTTCTTCCTTCAGTTAATAATGTGTAAAAATTTGGGCATTGGACACACCGATAAGGCTACATATAGATGGCCATGGGAAAATCATTGCTTTTCCAAATGCTACCTGAAATGTTAGCTTTGTTAATAGCAACAGTAAAACTGGAAATTGAACTCGTTTTGAATTGAAACGGTAGGTCAGTGGGGATACTTGGAATTCGAGGTATGATAACACTATCCCTTTTCATGACATATGTTCAAATATTGGTACCAAGTATATTCTGCATCAGTTTTGTGATCCAAAGCCTCGTTCCTTTACATAGTCGAGTAGCATCGAGATTCTGCATAACTTGTACATTTAGTTTTAATTGAAGTTTATGTGAGGGTACAACTGAAAGTTCAAGTGAATTTAAGAAGTCCGTAGGATATTCGTTTTCAGATTGAATTTTTCAACCTTTCCCCATTAGCTTGAATTCACCAACCAATATATAATAAAGCTACCATTACTCCTATAATATCTGTACTATATCATAAATCCTGAAGAGTCCGATTTAACGCTTCTATAGCTTTCTTATGAGACATCGTACTTTCATCCCACATTAAAAGCTTACATTGTGGAAGCATCCAGCCTTGAGAGCTATTTTTTCTGAAATTTCAGATGAGTGAATCTTCAAATGCAAGATTAAGCGATAATTTTAGAACGGAATGTGCTGTGCGGCCTTTGGTCAGTAAAATCGCAGCTGTACCAGAAGAAGCCATAGCAATTGTTATCTTCTGGGTTTTTTTGATGGTCATTAGTAATAAGTTTAGCAAAAATGTTTTTCCTGTTCCTCCAGGGGCTTCGAGAAAAAAAGAGTGCACCACTGATGGATTCTACTTTGCGTAACACTTGTTGAAAAACGTGACTTTGTTCTGGAGTTAATTGAGGGGTAAATTCTGTTACTTGATGCAGCAATGCTATAAAATCGTAGTTTAATTCTCATGTAATTTCATTATCGAAGCCATTTCCGTTGACACGTCTAGGGCTAATCATTCCAAAATCATGTAGCTTCTTCCTAACCATTCTGAAAACATTTATTGCGTTTCGTTGCAGATTTGTTCATTGAAAGGCATATTTGGTTGTTTTTCGTCGCAAAATATCTTCCGAAATGTAGTCTTTGTACTTATTCCAAAAGGTTTGAGGATTAGAAGGACTGAAGATGAAATAAGTTATTGCGTAAAGCTCCCTAATTTTATTCGGCGAGTAACATTGTATGGATGCCACCACAGTATATCTTCAAAGTAATACCTCCATGTAAAAAATCTAGGTTCAGTATAAGTGAAAAATTTTGTGCAAAATATGAATATTGTATAATTAAATTAAAAAAAATTCAAACTAATCAAAACTACTTAAGTAATCAAAACTGTTTATGAAACTATCAGTTAATATTACCATAGAATTTTCAATATCACGCGCACGCAATTCGCTAAAACTTTATTTCGTTTCCCTCTTTAAAAAGTGGGAGAAAATTTGCATTAAAATATCTGGGCTTTAAATTCTTAGCCAACTTGGCGATATTTCTCAAAGTTTGAGTTTGACATTTAACAAACGTAACGTAAATAATAAACATAAAAAACCCTTTAAAAATTGCTTTTTGTGAAGATGCTAAATAACACTATGTTTCAGTTATTTGTTACAAATGTGAGAAAATATTTATCAAAATTTTCCATTATTGAGAAAATGCATAATTTTTGCGCCAACTTGGCGGGGAGTAAGCAATGTCAACGTTTTACCCGCATAGTTCCCGTTCCCGTAGGAACATGGGAATAAAATATATCCTATATTACTCGCTGATAATGTAGCTTTCTATTGGTGAAAGAATTTTTAAAATCGGACCAGAAGTTCCCAAGATTTGCCGGAACAAACAGACAGACAGACAAAAATTTAAAAAATTGATTTTTTGTTATAAGTACCGTATATGCCTTTAAATGCATTTAGTAAAAAGCTGCAAATTTGAAATTACAAACAGACACTTCAATTTTATTTATTTATATAGATAAAAGCTTGTCGCGTGATTTACATCTGCAGATAAACAAGTAAATTGATCTGATTGATTTTAATTTGTAAAAATTTAAACTAAGTAAACAAGAGTATTTTAATCTCGCGACGAGCTTTTATATCATATAATTTGTGTAATGACGTTATCAATTGATAGTAAAAAAAGTTTTACAGAAAAAGTTTATTTTATTCTTTTTAGCGCATTTAAATAAAAGCTTGTTTTTAAAAAGGTTTTTTTTACTTTTAATTTATTTCCTTTTAAAGTTTCTAAATATAAGTTAATAAAACATTAACTGATTACAAATGTATTTTACACATTCTAGTTTAGTATTATTACTATACTTGTTTGTTTTTTTAAAACTCTTAATACTTTGTGACTAAACAGAACAATAAAACATTTCCAAAATAATTTGAAATTTCTAAGATAACTCACAACTGTTTGACAAACGCCACAATATATATCACAAAAGAAATCTACAATTTTTCAACTAAATTTATATCTTAATTACATTCAAAGTTCCCTTTCTCAAAATTAAACAATCTTACTACATATTGAATAACTTTTCACATTTCTGTTTTGTTTGAAATCACTCTCTTATCTATACAAATAAATAAAATTGAAGTGTCTGTTTGTAATTTCAAATTAGCAGTTTTTTACTAAATGCATTTAAGGCTGTTTTCGGTCAATATTAAAGGATAGGGATCAAACGGGAAGCACATTTGCCGGCAGGAAAAGGCTCCAATAATAATAAAAATTTCTATGGGTATAAAAAAAACTATTGTTTAGAGGATAGTGTTCTTTGAATTTTGATTTTTGAAAAAAATACGCAGTTTTCAGCATTATTGCAAAATAAAATTTGAGTTTCCTATGTTAAAGTATAGGAAGTGAAAACGCTAAACACATTTAAATAGAAAAAAATTGATTTTTTCGAGTAGAATTAAATAGTATATTAGAAAGCATGCTTCCCTCTTTTGACTAGTGTAGCCAGAATTAAGTTTTATGTTTTTATTAATGAACTATTTTAAATTTTAAGTTCATTCTGAATTATTTTTGGCATAGTTAGGACTATCTCAAAGAGATGGCGCCACCATCGTTTTGTAACACGAATTTTTCTTGGCTAGGAATACTTAATTTTGGCGATAGCTTTCTGAAATATAGTCGCCAGCTGAAATTATGGTAACCAGCAAGTTGTGGCAAATAGTGCGGACAATAAAGAAGATTTATGATGTACAATAGAGATTTAACATCTCAAACCTGATGAACTTTCCCATTTAGGAATGTTTTCAATATTTTCTGCATGTGTGCTTTAAAAATTTAAATTATATAGATAATTTATAATTATGCTGCTTAGATTTTTTCCCCCGCCTGTTATTGATGAAATGTATATAAAATTATTTAAATTCTGTGAAGCGACTGAATCAAAAATTGAAAGTATACTTATTTTATACTTGACCGAAAGTTATGAATTGACTAAAGAATACAAATTACTACTCCTTGAAGATCACAATTTAAAATTTTAATCTAATTATTCTAATGCAATTATTATTATTTTTTTAACTAACAAAAAATCGAATCTATTTTTGAATAGATTTTATATTAACGTTCAAATTTTACCATTAAACCATTGGAACAATCATTAACCAAATCTTGTTTTCTAATTAAATTAGCAGAAACTTATTTTTTTTTATGTACCCCAAATTCTCAGCCCATTTTTGTGGAAAAAAATTTAAAATAGTGTAAAATATGTTACTGAGATATAGGATATATTTACGAAATAAAGAAGTGGCTGCGGTAGCCTAATGGTCATGTAACAGAATCGTGGCTGCCGTGTCATGAGTTCTAGACTAGTACCGCTCAAGACCCGCCATGTAGGGGAGCTTATTCTGTCGAGAGCTCAGATGTCCTCCCGTTGATGTGGTGTGGCATTCAGGAGAGGGGGTGGTAGCTCAGGTGTCGTTCTCGTCACTTGACCACAGTACAAAATTACGAGATCTGTCACCAAAATCCCTCGAGTAGCTGATCAGTACGACATTAATATTCTCTTAACGAAATAAAAAAATAAAGGTGAATTAATAAGAAGTGAGTAATTAATTTATTAAAAACTTTTAAAAATAAACGAGAACCTGTAATTTTTCTATCCGACAGTATCATGTCCAATTTCCCCCTCCGGTGAATTTTTCAGTCTTCGATTCTAAGCATCACCCGATTTTTAGTAGCATAAGGGAAGTAATGCGACTTAGATTCGAATAAATATAGTAATATCACGATTTTAAAGTTTTTGTATCTTCAAGTTTGCCTTTTTTTCTATTAAAAATTACTGTCTCTGGCATTTTCTATCATTGAACATTTTCAATAACCTGTTCTTGACTAAATTTTTAATATAATAGTCTCTGTGTGATTTCTTTGAGGAATACATTTTACACATATGAAATTTAGAATCAAAGTTTATTCTAAATATGTCCATTTTAGTTAAATACATGATAAAATTTTTAAGTTGTAAATTTTTTATATAACTTTTTTATGAAAAAAGAAATATGTGAGGCATTACCGTATGAATAGATATTTGCTGCTCATTGGAGTTTTTCTTTTAGTACTATAGTTAAGATATTGATTCTTGTTACTAGTTTGTTTTTAAATTATAAAATAAAGCATTCACACAGATCTGCTGAATAAACTTTTAAAAAAATTAGTTTTAAAAAAATTAAAACTTAATTTTCTAAATATTTAAACGGTGTTTTCATTTTTTACATCAAATATACATAATTTTTAATTTTGGAAGACTTTTAAAATGAATGATTTATTTTATAAACGAAGTGAAAATGTAATTGTAATAATTAATAATGTTTGCTTTTTTAATCTCGCAATTGCGAATCGAATTGCTCGATTTTCAAATGTTAAAAAGTTTTACATTTCTTAACTTTTCCATTAATCATTTGCTCAGAAAAGTTCATAATCAGTTATGAGCTTTTTACACATTGGGGGCTGTTTCTGTCAACTAGAAGCTAATGTGAATCTAAATTATACAAAGCTATTTTACCATAAATTATTGTTTTAAAACAATCTGTTACTCAGTATAATTACTGTGTGATAAATTACTTTGTTTAATTGCAGCTTTATTATCCAAAAATTCTTTTAGCATCCTTCCAAAGGCATCTCGTCATGTCATGATGTCAGTATCTCATGGGAATTTCACTTCGGATGGGACCAGAAAACACTTGTTGGTCGGAAGTCTTTAGGAAAGAAAAATACAAAAAAGGGGAGAAAAAGAAAACTTTTATTGCTGGGGTGCTGAAACAGAAAAGAGTGGAAGACGCCGTAGGGAGATGTGTGAAGGGGGGGGGGTCTCAACTTTCGGTGATTTTTGAGGTCTTCTAATTGGATGGTGTTGAATAATCATTCTGACCGAAGTAAAATACGTTGCTCGTCTAAGTCACTTTTGAAATTTAGAGTAGGAACCTTTATACTTCTTATACGACTTATTTCCCAACTCATTTTCTTTTTAATATTTCTAAAAATACCTTTGAAAAATAAGAGTAATAGAGCTCGTAAACATCCTTCAAACTGTGTTCCACGGAACCCTGGGGCTCTCAAGGTTACCCAAGTCACAATAAACAATCGAAAAGGAGATTATAAATGTATATGTAAAATGGATTGAAGTTTGTATAACTACAAGTATCTTTTATGAAAAGCTAATTTCATCATTAAAATTTAAAATTCTATTCGTACTCTGTTTTTTGTTCTATTTGTAAATCTGTTGAGAGCTTAAATGCTCTCCCGTTGGTGTGATGTGGTAGTTAGGAGAGGGGATACTAGCTCAGGTATTGTCCTCGTCACTTGACCATGGTTCAAAATTACGAAGTCCGTCGCCAAAAGCCCTCAGTGCGACGTTAATGTTCACTCACTCACTCATTTTACAAAATAAAAAAAGGTGAATTAATAAGAAAAGAACAATTATTTTATTTTACCAGTATTAAAAACTTTTAAAAATAAACGAAATCTATATCTTTTCTATTCGACAGTATCTTGTTCAATTTTTCTATCCGATGAATTTTTCAGTCTTCGATTCTTTTCCGTCTTGCAACCAATTTTTAGTAGCATTAACATCGGAATAAAAAGGTGCGTCTTAGATTCGAATAAATAGGGCAATATAGCAATTTTAAAGTAGCTGTATCTTTAAATGTGCTTTTTTTTCTATTCAATATTACTGACTGTAGTGCCTGTTTAGGCTCATTTCGATACCTGGAAGCTGAAGATCCACAGGTACTCTTGACTCTGGAGAAGCGAAATTTATAACTAGAAAACCTGTTTAAGTCCAGCCTATCCGGGCCCAGGGCGCCCTCCCCAAGTGCCCAAGGGATAAACCGACACTGACTGGTATTTTCTATCATTGAACATTTTCAATTCCCTGGTCAAGTCTGACTAAATTTTTAATATAATAGATGCTGCGGTTTCTTTGCGCAATACATTTTAC
The DNA here is from genome assembly GCA_019973975.1 of Trichonephila clavata. Taxonomy (NCBI): domain Eukaryota; kingdom Metazoa; phylum Arthropoda; class Arachnida; order Araneae; family Nephilidae; genus Trichonephila; species Trichonephila clavata. The sequence continues at coordinate 3,563 of BMAO01018669.1, read as the reverse complement.
ACATATCAAAGTCAGAATTAAAGTTAATTCGAAATATATCCATTTTAGTAAAATATGTAATAAAATTTTTAAGTAGTAAAATTTTTATAAATTTTTTTAGTACTGTAGTTAAAATATTGATCCGGTCTAGTTTATTTTTCAATTAGAAAATAAAGTATTCCACAAAATGATAATCCACTGAATAAACTTTAAAAAAAATAATTTTCTAAGTATGTAAACGGTGTTTTCATTAGTTCACGACAAACATTAGTGTGAAGTCTCTAGGAAAGAAGAGAAAGTTACAAAAAAAAAGGGGGGGGGATGTAGAAACTTTTATTGCTCTGTAATAAAACAGCAAAGAGCAGATGAAACTGCAGAGTGTGAGGGGGAAGGGAGTCCCCGCTTTTGGTGATACTTGAAAAGTCTTCTGATGGGGTTTTGCGTAGGACAGGGGTGGCCAACCCAAATGACCTTGCGGGTCACTTCGGAAAAACATTACAATTCCGCGGGCCACATATAAAAATATATATCTCTATGATATATTTGGATTCATTACAAGCATTCATTGGAGTAAAAATTTAAAACAGAACGAATTATTATTGTTTCCATTATTTTTATATGTATACAAACATAGATAATATAATAATGAAAATGCAATGAATCAAATAATATGATTTAAATTTATTTGATTAGTGAGATATTTGTTTCTCAACTCATTCACTGAGTTTTTTCAATAGATCTCAATGCATATATTTATACATCGTAATTGATGTTGCAGGTTTTCGTCTGATAAGTTTGAGCGCAATTTCCTGTTAGATTAATTTCATTTTCAAGGGAAACAAGTAATATAAAGCAAATTTTAAGACAATTCCTACTTTGAATAAATGAATACAAAGTATTTTATCAACGATTGAAAATTTCAACAAGATATATATAGATATATGTATAGGGAGAGAGTGAACTTACAGTAGGAATTGAAAAAAAGCATGATTTGTTTGAATTGTTGTAACAATGCGCACCTGGTTTGGCTAGTTTGGATGAAAAACTGGTTTTCGACGCTAACTTTTGTCATTGTTTTGTTTTAGCATTTACAATGTTACAATAATGGAGACGAATCTAAGTTGGTGTCGAAAACGGTAATTAATTTATTGAATTGGTAATTAATAGATAAATATTTGAAAAAACTGTATTAGCATCAAGTCTCACCCACTACATAAAACAATACTATTATTTTGTTGCCAAATATGCGTAAAAATTAAATAATCTTATGGTTATCCAACGGTATCAATGTTAAAATTATGTTATTGTATATTAAAATTAATAATTGTATGTGATTTAAAAATTGTATTTTAATCTATATGTATATGCAGCATAAAATATATCATGTTTTTATCAATGTTGATATATTTTCAGAATTTGTACTAAAAAAACGCTGGGGAAAAAAATTGTAATATTTTTTCTTTTTGTTTGTACTTTCTTCATTTAAATATTGTTTAAATATTTTTCAGATACACGTGATGCTATTGCACCGCTATTTATAATTAAAAGTAATGTAATGAAGTTATTATTTGCGCATTTTGTTTGAAAAAATATTTAATTATATTTTATAGGTAAGAATTGGTCTTAGAAGAAAATTGAGGTAACTCTTTGTTGATTTTCTATGCGGACTCGAAATATTTTTTTGTGAGGAAATATTTTTACTTACTTAGATAACTAGAACCAAAAAATGGAGAGCAATGTGCATACAATTTCTCTTTTGAAACAATTAAATCTCTCCAGCAATGGCATTCAATAAATTACAAAAAAGCTGTAAATTTATCTTTGGAAGTTACCGTTCCAATTTTTTTGACATTTCGTAATTGTCCATAGTTTTGGAGATCTATTTCAAATAAGATCTATTACAAATTTATCAACTTCCATCCTCTCAAAAACTAACACATTTCTTGAGTAGTGCAGAGTGCCACTGAGAATTGTGCCGCGTGCCACACGTGAAATAGGTTGCCAACCCCTTTTCTATCGTATGAATGTAAAATTGTATCATATTGTTTGTTCATTTAATACAGCATATTAAAACGTGAAATTAAGTTTTTCATTGCTTTAAATCCACCCATTCTTCCTTTGAAAATCATTTATTCAGAAAAAATTAAACAGTTTCGTTCTCTACATCATTTATCTAGAGCATTGATCTTCAAACTGTGTTCCACAGAACCTTGAGATTCCACGAGTCACAATAAAAAAAAAATCGAAAAGAAAAATTATAAATGTGTATGCAAAACGGATTCAAGTTCGCATGAAGTTCATATAACCACAATTATCTAAAAATGATCTCATACATTAAAATTAAAAATTTTATTTATACATAACTTAACTTTGTTGTGAAAAACTTTTAAACCTTTATTGTTTATAATAAATGAATTTAAAACTTTCTTTCTTTATCTATTAGATTATGAATATACTATTGTTTGCTATCCCGAGTTCCACAAAGTAATTTTATACTAGTTAGTGTAATATCCTGAAACCTTTTACATTTGTGGGGGGGGGACACCTATAATGAAGAAGATGGAACAATTTATCGACATATCCAGAGATTCAATGCTAAAATTTAAATTTAAGCTAGAACACCAAAATTTTAGGTTGCCATTTCTTGCAAAATACGCAGAATTTCCCACATAGCTGTGAACATTTTAATGCCATTCACAAAAATGTATTTAGTAAGTGGAAAATATTTCTCAACGCGAGTGTCTACAAAAACAAAATATAAAAACGAATTAAACGCGGAATATGAAATGCTACTGCACATAATTTCCAAGGGCCGACAGTTTGTGTAAAAAATGTGAACGCATATCTCAGTTACTAAATATGATGCATGCGCAGGTGACATTTGGATCACAAATTAATATTATCAATGAATAAAAAACATTAACATTACATCATAAAATTTTCTAATAAGAAATAAAAATTTTAAAATTTTTCTTCATATAACATTAAAAATATATGTTTATCTATATACTTTAAATATTATTTTAAGATATTTCTTTTAAGTGTGGAATGGGATTCCCCAAAACCAGTGCCGAATTACTTCATTAGGTGGAGTAGGTGATTGCCTATGGGCCCCATCTTTTTAAGGGCCCCAAAAATAAAAAAAACCCAAATATTTAGCTATTCTTTGCTGCAAGAATTAGTTTTTATTGCAGATTCTAATAAATAATTAGTGTTTAGTTACATATTTTTTAATCCGCAGATTATCTGTTATTTTATTTGTGCAATGAAATATATTGCTAAAATGTTGTGTAATAAGATTATTAGATACAGGGCCCCGAGAACTGGACTGCCTAGTGTAACGTCTTGGCAACATTGAAATGTACTCTAAGCTAATTATTAAAGAATGCCTAGTTCGAGTCTGTCCGGAGTCTCTTCCTCCGTCCGCAGGGTTCAGTTCCGGGAATCTCTCGTCGTTGTCTATTAGGAGTCTTTCGAGGAGTCTTCCTTCGTCAGCAGGCCTCTCTTGGGTATCTCTCGTAGGAGTCTGTCCGGAGTCTCTTCCTTCGTCCGCAGGGTTCAATTCCGGGAATCTCTGTGGGAGT
>BMAO01018668.1:0-34325 GCA_019973975.1 Trichonephila clavata | reverse complement strand
AAAACTTTTGTAGAAATCCGATTTTAAACCAAATGGTTTATTCAAAAATTCTTTGTAAGGTCTTAAAAATTTATGCATAATGCCATTTTATTTCATCTGAGCCCAATGGAAAAATTAATTATTAATTTTTATCTATTGTGCTAAGATTTTATTTCTTAAAATTTTTGACAAGAAAATATGAAACATTACTAATAAAAAACCTTTAAAGCAAATAAAGCAAGATTTTCAAAAAAAAATTTTTTTTAAAAATTGATTATTCACCACAGCATAACCATAGTTATTTTTGAAAATCATAGAGGTCTTTTAATATTTAATGTAAAATTTTCTTCTAGAGGTAAGGGAATATTTTATTAAAAGCAAATGAAACAACAATTATTTTAATTTTAAAAGAATTAATAGAATTTGATGTTTCTCTAAACTTCACAAAAAATTTTTAATAAGATATTTAAAACCAACTTTGATTTTTGAATATGTTTGTACCATTAGGTATTTTTCATTCCATATAAAATTAAATGTGAGTGAACTTCTTTCTTATTTTAATACTTTTCATAAATATATTTAAAAGACTAATGGTGCTTTATGTCAATATTTTTAATGTGTCTTTTAATTAAAATTTTATGCTAATTTTTTATCTCGCGCCAACGACTAAAGTTTTAAACAAGACAGTTAGGCTTTTATCAGTCAGCATTTGTACAAATAATTTTTAAAGGACAAATTGTTTTCAGCCAATATAATGAAAGAACTATATTCATTCACAATCCATAATGATTTAATTTCATGTTATCTTTAAATAATTGAGCCAAATAATTTTTTCTTTTGTTTTTGCCAATTTTTTTATTACTGTAAAATCCGGAATATATCGCGCACCTACACTTTCAAACTGACATTTTAACTTTCGGGTTTATTCGCCGTATATCACGCACCCCATTTTTTATAAAGCAACCTGAAGTGTTGTTGTTGTTGTTTCTTATCCCACTTGACCGACAGAAACATCTAGATCAAGTCCATGAACCCGTGCGTTTTTAAGCAATCAAGAACTGTAGTTGGACTTGATAACACCTGGCTCTTATGGCATCCAATACAAACAAAGATGTGGGAAGGAGCGGCTTGGTTCACATTGCATTTCGCACAAGAAGGGTAAACTTTAACACCATCCACATGCCGTTGAGCTCGAGTATGTTCACTTCGTAGTCTAGCAAGAGTAGTTTCATCTGGCCTACTGCTTGTCTCAAGTAAAGCAGCACCAGGGCGATTTCCTTCATACTATTCATGCACGGGAGCCTGCCTCCAAGAGGAACTGATTTCTTGTTTGACCCGAGTAGCAATTTCTGAAAAAGTAAGGCAGCCACCATGTGTAGAAACTTTATGGCTGCCCTCGCGGGCCAAACCATCTGCAATCTCATTTCCATAGACATTCACGTGCGATGGTACCTACTGAAAAAAGATCTTAACATTAGCATTCAAGCTATTTAATAACTGTATAATACTCGTTGTCGTTCTGTCACCATGCTTCCACCATTCAGATAGATGTTGAACCTGAAGTACACGAGTGTAATGCTCTTATGTTTTGAAGTCATTTATTCGAGGTATTATCGCTGGTTTTTGAAGAAATAGTGTACTTCTAGAGTTACAATTTTGCAAGTTCATTGGATATATCATTTCTTTAAAATAAACAGTATTAAATATTTATATATTATTCCTGAAAATATATATTTTTAAATCTTTCAATTTTAATTATTTTCCCAATTTCCAAAAGCAATCTTTAGTTGGGTAGAATTCGAACATCAAGTACGTTATTTTTTTCATTGTTGCAATGATTTTCAACATTTTCATACGTAAGTTTTACTTAATATGTACATAACACGAAGTTTTTTCACTTTTAATTTTGTCATTATATGTAGTTATGTATGAGAAATCTACGATAAATGTGTGTGTGTGTGTGTGTGTCACCTGCTCGCTTAGATAGAACTAATTTTTAGTAGCACTAATAATTCTACCTACTATCTATTATTTTTATTTTTAAAAAAAGTTTGAAATTATATATTAATGATGTTTTGCGCAATAACTTTCGCAATTTCATATACAATATGTTAAACTTACAGACTTAAAGTCCCAATACTATTTTTTATTACAAAAATTGCTAAATACTTTTGCCAGAAATGGCTATTATTTCCATATTAATGATACCCATAATATAGAAGTTAATCACCCGTGTTTATTTGTGTAACCGTTCATTCCTGCGTTCATCAGCAATGAAATTTATTTTGTAAATATGTTATAAAAATCAAAAATTGAGATAGAAATTTGAAAGTTCTTATTAGATAGAAGTAAAATACTTTTAAAATAAGATGCATATTAACAATTTTCTTATAATGGTGTACTTCTTTAATTTATATGTGACGAAAAACTTCAAAGAAACTGATAACAATCAAAAAGTTTTCAAAAGTTTAGAAGTCGTTAGTTTGTTAAAACATTATCTTATTATTTATTCTTAATTTGACTTCTTTTATTTGCATGTTTTGGAACTAAATAATTTTTACAATGTAGTGGTTTAATAGCAGTCATAATAGCGTTTATTTTTTTTAAAATTATTATTACCTTTGCCTTCAAAATCTTTGTATAACATTTAGCATACGAAAAAAGCTGAAATCCTTTCAAAAACCAAAAGCAATCAATTTTAATTGGATGCTTCAATTCGAATAAAATAATTTTTCAGTTACCTGTGTGTAGTTTTAGACTTTTTCTTAAAAACATTATCTTAAGTTTAATTCAAGTTATTCCTATAAGATAAATATAAACTTCGTAAATGGGTTTAAACCCTGCCTTAAGATGTAACAACAATAACACTCTTGTCAATTATACTATAATTACTATGCTTTATATGCTTCATGTCTATCTGAATTCTATTTTTCATTTTTCACTCAGATATTCTGAATGAATTAAGGTGATGTTACGTATGCCAACTGATCAATCATAACATCAGATCAAGGTTCACGAAATTCATCGCGGATAGGAGTTAGATTTTTACGCCTGTCGTTAGCCTAAGCTTTGAGCACCATGCAGTTGACAGTACGATTTGGCTCGGTTTCACCCCAACTTTGAAGGAGAACACCATGGGGATGGTCAAGGGTCTCCCACCTTTCTTACCCTTCCACCAACCCCACGAGAGAACTTGCGGCTCGGTGGCTATTTAAAGTACCTTCATTGCTGCAAAGACCCTACACATTTACAAACATTCCTGCCTTCTCCGGTATTCGAACCCAGGCCTTACGGCACCACAGTCAGCATCCCTAACCACTATACCGGATGGGTAGCATGAAGTAAGTAATACAGTAGAGTCACGAAAACTCGACACTCTATAACCCGGCAGTCCGTATAACACGGTCACATCCTTGCAATTCAAAAAAACCGATGTCTGATGCAGAAATTAATGCTGCTGTCACACTTAATAAAACAACACAGGAAAATGTTTAAGACATTAACGTTAACAAATTCCTAAGACATCACATAGTGAGGCTATCGAAACCGCCCTCTTTAATATTTTGAACAAGGTGCGTCAGTTATGGACTTACTATTCCCTCGTCTTCTTCGTGATGAAGTAGCAAAATGTAGAGTGCAATATGGAACCAACAGGGCATTTTATATACTCATTTTTAAAGCAGCCAGTTTTTGCAAAGTAGGCTACTTAATTTTCATTATAAACAGCGTTATGCCTTCATAAAGTACTTTTCTAAGGTGTGTAACATACAAATTACTGTATACTATGTATACATTAATTTTCATTTTCATGTAGTAATTGACTGTACCTTCGTAAATTACGTATTTTTCCACTGTTTAAGGGCAGTTTAATTTCTGTTGTTTTCTCCAGTAAACAAGGGCAGTACAATATTTTCTGAGGAATCACTTGTATTTTTTCTTTTTAATCCCGTTCTCGATAACTCGGTCACCCTTCGGTCCCCATTAAACCGAGTTTTTGGTAATATAAACAATTACTGATTGTAAATTGAACTAGATAAAGCAGGATTAAAAATGCTCTTTTAATCTGTAATTTATTCAAAACATTTTTTTTTTGTGCAATATCTTTTGTTACTCAGATTTTAACAAATGAAAAAGGAAAAAAGTACCATATTTTACCATAATTATAATAAGGAAAATTTTCATACATTGGAACTTAGTATAAAAAATGTATTCCAAGCAAGAATAATCATTATCATTTAACATAAAAACAAATAATTTTTAAAATTTAAATATAATAAACTGGCCAGTGAATATTTCTTGCGAAGGAACTGGATAAAAAAATGCTTAACAAGATTATTTCTTCATTTCTCTTTAATGACATGACAAATCTTATTAATATTTTTGATGTTTAAATTCTCGCTGAACTTAAATGTTTAAGTAAACGTGTAAACCTGAGATTTTTTTAATAATTATTGTCAATGTAAGATGGTTTTTTTTTTCAGAATAATAAATAAACAATGACAGATTGGAAAGAAAGAATGCGTAAATATCTTACATTTTATTTTTAAAAAAAGAGATAATAAACACAAAACTTTTAAGAATCTGTTAAAAAATGGCGAACAAAAATTTTCGACACTTTTAATTGCAGCATGAATATTAAATATTTTTAAGGTACCGAATTACGCTCAAAACTATAATTTTACAAAAGTGTACAAACAAATATTTTTTTGAATATTTAATGTGACTTAGATTAGAATAAATGTATAAAATGTTTTTAGATAATCATTACAATAACAAATTATTTAAATACAATATTTTTGCAAAAAAGAACATAGAATTACCTATTTTCAAAACCTTCTCCTTTTATGAAAAATGCTTCTATGATAATAATGCTTTGTTAACGTATAGCTAAGGCTCCTCCATAGAACTTGAACTAGGATTTTTGAAAAGTTCACATATTTTAAGAGTTATTACTAATTAAAATAATAATTGGTGTTTTTTGCTAAAAGTATTTCCCTCTGATGTATTAAAATATTGATATGTCCAATTCAATTATATACATTTCAAAAATCCTACTTAATGTTCTGTACCGAAGTCTGAGCTATATATAGCCAAAGCATTATTATTATAGAAACATTTCTTATAAAAGAATAATGTTTTGAAAACAGATACTCCTATGCTCATTTTTTGCAAAAATAACAAATAAATATTATTTTTGCAAATAATTATTATTGTAATTCCTTAAAACAATTTCATGCACGTATGCTAATCTAAATGACTCTGAATATTAAAAAAATATTTTGTTTGTACGCGTTTACAAAACCCTGGTTCCGAATATTGTCGGATGTCTTAATGCGATTAAAGATAATTTTAAAAATAAATACAAATAATTAACTGTCTTAGTACAAATAAATTCATTGATATATCTATCATGGTAGAAACAAATAACAATATAGATTTAATACAACTCATTTTAATCAAACTAAATGCGAAGAAAATTAATCAGAAATGGTATGATATTTTGAACCACAATTCAGTGGCGAAGATTGCAGGGATTGTGGCCAGGCAATGTGAAGTTTTTTGCATAAAAAGAAATGAAAATGGAAAGATAATCCAAAAATTTCAATATTATTTATCCCCATTGAGAGAAATGTAAGACTTAGTATTACACCATGCTTCAAATTGTGTGTGTGCATTTATATATATATATATATATATATATATATTATATATATATATATATATGCGCACACACAAAATCCTCAACCATTTAAAAAATAGGTACGATGAAAAAAAATTTTGTAATTATGAGAGAAATTCATTTAATTCAAAAATTTCTTATAGCATGTACAGTGCACTTATAAAAAGCATAAGTTTAGGGTTTTTTTGTGTTCCACAACTATAAAACAAAAAAAAAAATAAAGTGAAAACTTTAAAATTGAAAATTAAAATAATATTCTTCCATTTTCGCATTCAGTTAAGTATTATGCTTAGTTATATGCAATAAGAAAATATGCCCTTTTTTGGAACATTTTGTGCAAAAAAAAAAAAATTAACCGTTTAAGGTGTTAATGTCTGCATGACTAGTTCATTGTGCGAGGACTCCACCCTCGTAAAAATTCGTCTCGTACCCAACGTACAAGTAGGCATAGACGCAATTCAACAAATCACACACAAAATATGTAGCAAAGATATTTATTTATCTGCTAAAGTTTATGAAGGAAGATCAGCCATTATGCTCTGTTATAAAGAATTAAGCTTTATTTATCTGATGCAATCAGAATGAAATGCTGGCCACTGCTACAATTTTCTTTAACATCTCCAGTCTCGGAATAATGCTTAGATAATGTTCTCTGAAAATAATTCACGAACGTAATAATAGCTTGGTCAGTAAAGTAGTCCGACTGAAGAATTATTATTCATCCCAAACTCCACTATAAATCCCTTCATGTGCATGATAGGGTGGATCAAAAAATATTTTTTGAGAACTTCAAAACCTACTTTTGCGGAAACGATGTTCTATGGTAGCGAAAAATAAAATAAAAGCTTAATTTTTATCTTTACTGCCATAAGGGGAATGAAGTTTCGGCGTTTGAGCTTTTTTTGTGATAAAAAGTCAAAGAAATTTTTGTTAAAATGAAATAGACATTTTAGTAGTTACTTAATGACACTTTTTATAATATTTATTTCAATGAGAAGACACACATACGAGCTAGTTACAATAAAAACATTAGACACATTTAACAGATTCTTTAGTTTTAATTTAAAAATTTTTTTTTAACTTAGTTTAAAATTACGGTGCATGATAAAACAGAAAACGGGAAAAGCTTGGATCGGAGTGATTCGACAAAACGGAAAGAGGGAGCTGGGGGTATGAAATGCTGAAATGTACATAGTACGATTCACTATTCCCTTATTAGTAATCCTCACTTTTGGTTATTAAAATCCTAAAAGATAATTGTTTTTGAGAGTTAATCATCTAACCAGAAATAAATCTTTTGCCATTTTTTTTTCAAAAATTCAACCTTTTTGTGGCAATATTTTTTTAAAATTTTTTTAATCATTTCTTTTATAATTATTTTTTTTCTGTGATCACCATATCACAGAACATCTTTTACGCTCAAACCCACGAAAAAAAATTCTCGCTGCCAGAATTAAATTATAGCCGAGAAATTACAACAACAATAACCAGACTAAGGACAAAACATTTTAAGGCATGAAGATTCTGCCTGATGGATCCAGATCATATGTGGAATGCAGGCACTGCCCAGGCAAGCAACTGGATCCCAAACATCTTTTTAACTGTCCTTTCATTGTCGGTGCCCTTTTTAAAATAGACAATGACTACAGCATGGACATCCTATACTCGGATCGTGCCTTGGATGTTGCCACGGCAGTGATTCACGCCTTTGGCAATATTTGACTCATTTCTTTATCTTTATTTTGTTATATATGTTACCGGCAAAGTATGAAATCGGGCATTCTATAGAATGCCTAGGCATTCTATACAATGCCTAAATCTAGCCGGCAATGTATGAAATGATTCCTATTTCACACATTGCCTAGGCATTCTATAGAATGCCTAATGAGAAACCGGCAAAGTATGAAATACATCTCAGATTCGTTTTGAATATTGTCATTTGGCAAGACATAAAACTTTTAACACGTGTCTCAGGCTCAGAATTTGTTAGTTGTACATTTCTGTTTGTTCGGAAATGTCAAAATGCTCAATTTAATTAAACTTGTTCAACAAAAAATTGGTTTTTTCCTGTGCTGCCTGAAAATGGAGGAGCAAGCTATTGTGTTGGAGAAGGTGTCACGATCTACAGCAGGGGTCGGCAATCTATGTCACATGTGGCACGCGGTACAATTCTCAGAGGCACTTTGCACTGCTCAACAAATTTGTAAATTTTTCAATTGTTTGATTTTAAATATTCGTATAGTGTCCGGTTTCATATACTGCATGGATCGCTTTTGGTTATCCGAACAACCCCGTATCCGAACGGTGTCCGGTCCCAATTGATTCGAAAAAACGACTTTCTACTGCAAATTATAAATCAAAACAGTTTAAAATATAAATAATCAACGTCACACTCTCAGTGGGCCACCGTAAAATTATCAAACGTTGACCGGTCCCGACGATAAAAATGTTGGGAAGAACTGTTATACAGTATTACGTCACGGATTCTCCCCCCCCCATGGGGCTACAGATTGGTATTTTTACCATTTTCAGACATAATACATTCCCCAGGGGCTGCTATCCCTTTTTAGTGTGGCACCATGTAGGCGATAACGATTGCCGCCGGTAATTTTCACCCAGTTTCCATCCTGAGGACTCTGAACTTGTTCTAATTTGCCAAGAGCAAAATTAAATTCCGAATTCTGGGGATGTGATAGAATTCTGAAAGAACTTTCAACCAAATACAAAAATGTAACATGTTATGGTATTGAACTTGTACATCCACCTTTTTGAACCTTGCCAGAAAAAACAGAAAATTATTTAAAAAAAGGTATTGTAGTAAAAACTTTGATTTTTTTTCCGAATGCCAATATGTTGGCAATTGTAATGAGTGGGAAATAGGATGGTTTCTATCGACTTAGAACTTCTGAAGGAATTCGAATACAAGTATATGCGAAATCACAATTTAGCAATAATTTTTTTTCAATAGCAATCTCATTTTGTCAGAATAACATTTGTACATCTAGGAATGTAAGTCATTGATATAATATCCTTATCATGACCTTTTTTCATACTTTGCCTAAACAGATTTAGGCATTCTATAGAATACTTAGGCATTCTATACAATACCTAGCAAAGTATGTAATAAATCTCTTATTTCATACTTTGCCTAAAAACGTCCGGCATTGTATAGAATGCCTAGGCATTCTATAGAATGCCTGTATTTCATACTTTGCCGGTAACATATACAATACCTTTGCACTTTGTCATACACGACAACAACAACATCTTTTACGCATAGGTAGCTTCATATAAAAAATAATTTATTTCTACATATATCTGGGATCCATCCTTATACACACATCTGGTTATTAAGCTTTGTTTGTCAGAATGTGACAGTTAAAAAATTCAACTATCTTAAAAACTTCAGCTGGTTATAAGAGATGAAATTTGCAAGTTAGCTTGGTATAATGTTAAATTAAATCGGTACTTAAACCTTAATACAAAGCTGTAAAAGTTTTTCAAAAATATTGCATCATTAATAGTGAAATATTCCATATCAATGTCTTGATAGAAGATGGTTTATTCATTTTTATTAGAAATTTCACAATAACATGAATTTCTAAGAAACTTATTCAAAACAGAGATTAATTAAAGCAATGATAGACAAAGATCGTGTATTAAAACATACACTATTTTGCATTCCATCATTTTTTTCTAGAGCCAATTAAATTTAAATTTTTACCCCCTCCCTAAATATAGAGTATTTTGTCATTAATGTGTCGTCTTAGTATTTATATTCAGGGACCTGAATTTAAGAATCAAGTATGAAAATCAATATTATAGTTCATGTTAAAGTATCCTACTACGTTCGGATCCCTGATTTTGCAAAATTGTACAAACGAATATTTTTTATTAATATTTAGTGTCATTTAGACTATAACACACGTATAAAATTGTTTTATAAGAATATTATTACAATAAAAAATTATTTAAATTCAATGTTTTAGCAAGAAATAAAAGTAAATTTTCAAAACATTCTTTTTTTATGGATAACGCTTCGATAATAATATTTTTCTTATACATATAGTTCAGACCTCTCCTCTGTACAGAGCCTGAACTAGGATTTTTTAAATATGTTATTTAGAAGTAAATTTATCCATATTTTAATATATCAGAGTGGAGAAATTTTAACAAAAAATACCTAAAGTTATTTCCTTATTGGTAGTAACTCTGAAAATAATGTGAACTTTTCAAAAATCCTAGTTCAGGTTCTACAAAGAAGTCTTAGCTATACATAAGCAAAGCATTATTATTATAGAAGCATTTTTCATAAAAGGAGAATGTTTTGAAAAAAGGTAATTCTATGTTAATTTTTTGCCGAAATATTGCATTTAAATAATTCATTCTTATAATAATACAATCTAAGTGACACAGTAAATATTAAATTAAGAAAACATATCAGTTTGTATACTTTTTCACAATTGTGGTTCCGAACGTACACTACTAAAAAAAAGTAGAGGAATAAGTTAAAAAAAATGAAGAAACCCTTGCGTGATAGCCATACATGGGCTTAAAATGGAGAATGCAGGTGTAACAAAAAACACTGTCAAAAAGAAACAAACTTTGTGTGGGAACTTTAATTTTTTGAAATGGTATATGGAGCATGACATGATACTTCAGGGCAACAATTTGGTTACATGCAAATGAAAAAAAAATCTGATTGTTTGGTAATGATACAGGATATTAAATACGGCGCGTAGTCTCCTCGAACTGCTAAGACTATTGCACACCTGTTTTACGTGGATGCGATGAGGTTATCGTAGAGACGTTTGGGAACACTACTCCATTCTTGACGAAGTGCGATCCTCCTGTTCTCCAAGTATCAGAAGGCCATGGTCTTACATCAATGCATCGTCCGAGTTTGTCCCAAACACGCCGGATCAGATTAAGACCAGGCTATCCACTCCATACGCTATATTGTTTTAGCTTCAAGAAAAATCTCCAAGAGACGAAGTGTGTGAAGTTTGGTATTATCTTGCATTTAAAGAAAGAAATCACCAGGGCTACAACGTCAGGTTCGACAATGAGTCTCAGAATCATGTCTTCATACCTTTGACATATAAAATTGCCATTCCAAATTATATGCAGGTCAATACGTCCTCCTATGCTGATTCCAGCCCATATAATCAAACTACCTGACCTGAGCTACTTTCCTGAATGAATATAAAGTTATTTCGAGTTCTCCTTTCTCACTATACAATAACACGTCTGGTGTCACATTCCTGAATCGGAACTCTTCTGTAAACAGCACTTGACTTCAATCACCTTGCATACGATCTCGATTTTCAGCAGCCACTTTCTTCAGACTTGCACGGTGTCTTACTGTCAACAGAATACACACCATTGATCTATGGGTATACAGACCGCTTACTTGAAACCTATTTTGGATTGTTTGGGATGAAACCCTTCGTCCTGTTGCCAGAAAAAACTGTGTTTGAATATGTGTAACATTTCCTTCTCTATCTCAACGTGCTGTTAACAGGATATATCCATCATTATTTGCTGTGGTAGTATGTGTACGACCCGGGCCTGGCTACCGTTGAACATGGCCTGTTTCTTGTAATTGATTCCGCAGTCTTGCAATGACACTTCTTGCCGTTCCAACAGCATCTGCTACAGTTCATTGTGTTTGTCTGGATTCCAGTCTCCTGATTATGCGCCAAGCCATGGATTCCGGTATAGCAGGTTGTCGTGATTTTTTCCTGTCATCTTTTCTCAAAACAACAGCCAAAAATTTTGAACTTCACCACTGAAAAAACGAAAAACAGGATTCTGGAAACAGGATTCAAGATTTCAGCACTTGAAACTTTTTTCTGGTTTTTGGCGTCATGAACGCTGATTTGCATCTGAAGTTTTCTTATTCTGTTTTCTGCTACACTTGAGACTATGAATATTTTATTTTACATTTGTTATCAGAAGAAATACTTACGTAATTTCGTTAAATCCATGTGCTCCTCTAATTTTTTTGAGCAATGTAGTTGAATACCTATAAGAAAATTCTGAGCCAATACCAAACAAATAGGCTCTTTCACCTAATCTATTCCTTTTTGAACTCTCTCAACTATCTTATTTCTTGTTTAGCTCTCTCAACTATAGTTTATTCCTAATTTTTTTTTATATTAAAAGAAAACATTCGAGATTGTAATTACTAAGTGCAACTAAATTTTTAACGGCTTACTGTGAAGAGCTTTATCAAATATGCATGCATTTTTAGTTAATACAAACGTTTAAAAAGTAATGTTTTTTTTAAAAAAAAATAGTCGTTTGTTTTGTATTTTGTAAACTAAAATCGAGATTAGTTTACTTTTCTCAGTAAATGTAGAAAATTTTAGAGTGGTTGTAGGAAAAACATTATACAAATATTTAAATACTTTAACTATACAGGAATTAAAATAGGTAAACAAAATATTTTTTTTTTCAATTTTAAGCAAAAAATTTCCAAAAATTTTCTGCAGCATATTGAAAAAAAAACCAGGAGGAAATCTCACTGTTAAAACATCTTGATGAAAATTGTAAAATATTTTTTAAATCTCCTTCTTCATTTTTGTTTTTCTACAGCAATAAGGAAATAAGAGCAGAATTTTAATTTTCTGTGATTAGAGAAATATTTTAAGTACTTCAGTTCGTATTTTTTATTATTTGTGAATTATAATTCTCTTCAGAAAATAATAATCTCGTTTAAATCTAAGTAAAACAACTGTGCTTTTTTCCCCTACAATTTTAGTTAATATTACGTACTGGGATTCTTCTTAATCAAAAACTATTGCTCTATCTGAATATGTGATGAAGTCCTGAAGTATGATTCGGAAGCCCTATGTTTTTAATCATTTCATATCTTACAAATTACCAATAATACACACTTTTTCAATTTTTTTATTTAACATGAGTTTAATACGTAAAAGTAGTATAATTTAACTTTGACTCTGTTACTTAATATATCTAAATTAAAAAATAATATGTCTGAAGTTAAAACTTTTGAGATAAATATTTCAAAATGCAGAACTTTGAATAATAACATTGGAGGCATGAAAACTGAAAATAATTTAAAAGATATCTGACGTAAAATGTCAAAGACTAAACCCTTAAATATATTTTAATTTAAAAATGGATAACATATTTCATTTCTTTTTATGAGAAACTAATCAATTTAAGATCATGAACTCTTTGAGTAAAATACTTAAATTTTTATAATGAAGCAATTAGAAAGATTGTTAAACCTTTCGTGAAAATAAGTTAGAATAATAAATAGATAGAAATAATAAAGTAGATAAAAATGGATAGAAATAATAAAATAGATAGAAATAGATAGAGAAAAATAGATGAATAGATAAAAATAGATAGAATAAATAAAACAGATAGAAAAGGGAAGCTGGGATGAATATATTTTCAAAATTTAAAAAATATTTGATTGCTTTTAAATTGGTAAGTAATTTAACATCTTTTTAAATGTTACGGGTGATATTTGGAAATTTTTAAGTACTTTATGAATTTTTTTTAAAAAATTTACTGTGCACAATGGTTACATATAACATACATTTCAACTTATAGTCTAAGACAACCTTTATAAGTTATATATATATATATATATATATATATATATATATACATGAGTATAATTTTCTCTTTCAAATTTAATATTTTTCTTATAACTTGATATAAAACTCTCTCTACCTAATCTAATAATACAATATATAATCTTTAAAAACAAATGTGTAATAAATCTTTAAAGGAAATTTTTTATTTGACGTGTAGTATTTCAATAAAAAATAATCTATAATTACTTAAATGAAATACAAAAACTCTTCCAAAAATTCATATAGTGGCCTAATTGTAATTTGGTTGATTTTAATATTGTTTTTAATGACATTTTAAATGCATTAAGTTTTAAGCATAAAAATGGTTATTATGTATTTGAGACAAATAAATATATTTATAAATCAAATATCACAGCTATTGATGATTTACAAAAAAAATATACTCCACATTTTACCAATATACTCAAAATTTGATTAAGAATGAGGTTGTAACTTAAAAACGACATTTTTTTCTTTGGCGTAGACCCAAAAGAATTTGTTTATTTCTAAACCAACTTCATAATACAAAAATTTGGTCTTCTGTTCATGTGTTATTGAATCTAATCCTAAAAGGCAGTTTCTCAATCGAAAAATAGAAATTAAAAGAAATTGGCTCAGGTGTTAATTAATTGATGATAAAAAGTAGAAAAAATTCATAATATTGATATGTGTATTCTGCTCTTCTTTCATCTCTAACCATAATAAAATATTGTGAAATCCATTGTCATTATCTCATTATACAATAATCCCCCCGAAAAAACCCGCTAAATTTATCGTTAGTTGTATGAAGAGTTTCAAATTTTTAAACAGTATTGTATTTAATAGTACTTCAAGCTGCATTTTTTTAATTTATAGGTATATTCGCCATATAACGTGCACACCCCCTTTTTTACAAAGAAACCTGAAATGTATGAGTGCAATGCTCTTATGTTTTGAAGCCATTTATTCCAGGTTATTATCCCAGGCTTTTGAAAAAGTAGTATACAGTAGAACGTCGTTTATCCGAATAAATTGGGACCGGACACCATTCGGATACGCGATTGTTCGGATAACCAAAAACCGAATGTGATCCTTGCAGTATATGATACTGGACACTATACAAATATTAAAAATCATCATATGCGAGAAACCTGCTTGAAGAAAATTAAAATAGGTGCAAAATTTCACTTATTTTTCGCTGTACCATTGTACACCTTCATTTTTTCAATGCAAGGTCTCTGATTCTCTTCAGCAACAGTAGTTGAGTAGGACAGCACTCTGATTGTTGTTCATGCCACTCCATAGCTGTCTCTAACGCAGCAAACGCGTTAGAATTTAATGTACCCTTGCTACTTTCGTTGTTGTTGTCCTCGTCTTCATCCGTTTCATCGTCAACAGGGTCGGATTCTTCTTGCACGGAAGTCACAATCTCGTCATCATTTAGCATTTGAAATCCACAGTCTTCTGCATCGCATCCAGATCCAGTCTTCTATCCAGGTTTCTACATCAGCAAAACTCAACAAAAGAGCACATATGCACCCCCTCATTTGGAAACAAACTGACCTAATATTCCGTGCAGATGTTTACCAAATCACACAGCTGAAATTCCCCAAATATCCCTCACCTTGGGTTTTCCCATCACTTTTGGCCTCACACGAAAAAAACTGTTGAGCATTGCACTGTTCGAACACGTATCCGGACTTTGGTTCGGATATTTGACGCTCCTGATAATAAACGTTCGGATAAACAACGTTCTACTGTATAGTGAAATACAGTTAACGCTTAAGGTTGTTTTCGTCATATGCACAAGAGCGTGAACTTAACGCAGAGCATATTTTTTCATACAGAAAAAATGCCTCAATTTTTATAAAAATTTTGTGGCATCTTAAAATGAAAGGAAAATAGCTTAACACGATAAGAATTCCTTTTGGGGAATTAGCAGTTTCTGAATTATTGGACTGTCCTACTGTTTCATTGGAAGAATTCGTTGCTGTAGATGATGATAATGCATGTGTAGGTCCATTTTTTTTCTTTGTATGGCAGACAAAGACATTTTGGAGTTTGTTAACAGCTTAAAAAAATCATTGATTCAGACTCTGATGGCGGAAATGAAATGAATAACGCAGCTCCTAATCCCACGTCATCCGAAATAAGAAACATCATGAAAAGTATGCTCAGTTATTTAGACGAACTTTCTAATGGTAAAATGAATAACAAAATGGATGGTATCGAACAAGTTGATGTTAAAAAAGACAATGCAAAAATTCAATAAATGTCTTGTTTTTCAAAAAACTTGAAAATTTTGTATTAAATTTTATTTAAGTTCTTGTGAATGTTTTTGTTGGTTGATTTTTATATGCATATATACATATCTATGTAAATAAAATGGGCTCTAATAAACTTAATTTTGTTGAATATATGTTTCTTTTTGCAATATCTTTTAATTCGAATTTTAATTTCTTTTTAAAATATTTCAGTCCTTCAGTTTCGTGTTGAGCGATTTTCACTGTATTTCTAGAGCTACAACTATTTAAGTTCCTTTTGTGGTGACCTAAGGCCACCCCTTACACTAATACCTTCCTGTCTATCTGAAAATCCGGCTGGATGTGTAGGTGGATTTAAATGATCAAAAGACATACTTGTAATTCAAACAGATTTATTGATGCTTATCAGTAAATAAATTAGAAACAACACAATTCAATTTAAGATAAATAATTGAGAGTGGAGTAATGAAATGGGGAATCAATACTAGCGGAATATACAGAATCTCAACTGAATCTAGGAAAGATTAAACGCGCACAATTACAACTACACCACACGCGAATAATCTTAATTTCTTAATCTAAGTCACTGACCTTATATTTTATAGCGGCGGTTCCTTCGTGACGACGTCAGGCCCTTTTAATGGCTGGAAGAATTGGTGAAGACTCCCCGTTTAGTAATAATGAATTTCACTGTTTTCAATCCACTTCTCTTCGCGTACATCCACACGTATCAGGCTATGTGGACTTGTCAACAACTTCGTGTCGACTTCTCGATCTTTAATTCACTTGACTTCTCACTTCCTACCAATTCGCTTCTTAACTCGTGAAAACCGAACTTATATAATATATCTTATTTACATAAATCACGCCTGGCTCTCGGTGAAGATTGGTGGAAATAAATAAGTTGCGTTAAGAAAAATAGAAGAGGTTAGTAAAAGACCTCTAGGTTAATAGGTTAGTAAAAGGTTAGTAAAGACGTATAGATCCGTCACACTTTGTATATCATTTCGCTTAAATAATCGATCTATGTAGAAGTCTAATTTTCTTATACTGATTTCTTTTATTTACTTTCGAAGCTATCGTTTTTATACTCGGTCGAAAATTTCGATCTCATGTTTGGTTGATTGCGCGTTATACGACGGATTTTACGGTACGTATAAATATTTCTAGAAAAGCTTTAGTTTGGTGAATTTGAATTGAATTTTGTCTTTGAATAACATGAAAATGCTCATTATATATCTTATTTCACAAATATAAATTAATGAGTACGCTAATAAGCACTAGCGTGACACTTATTCAATTAATTGTTTAACTCAAATTACATTACGCTGTCATTATATACAGCTGAAGATTTAAGGACGGTAAGGTAACGTAGGTGGTTGGTCGCTGGCCTTCTGCACGGAAGGTTGCGGGTTCGACACCAGCCCAAGTCGGTGGATTTTCATGATGTAGAAAATCGACAGCGGCCATGTCGTATGATTATACGGCATGTGAAAGATCCCAACAGGGTCTGTTCGGCTTGGTGCTCTCGGCAAAATTAAATCTTAGTACAGATTCATATGATCAGAGCTCAGGTGCTTCCCTCTAGAGAAGAAACTGGGCGTCAAAACTACTTGAGACTATTGGTATCCGCCTCTAGTGTGCCGCACTAAAAGAGATACCAGCTCCCGGAGAATGTACTAGGTTGGTAAAACACCAATCCAGAGCCCATTAGAAATAAAAAAAAAGATTAAAGGTCTACATGCATTTCTAATTATTAAAATTGAGTAGGTTTAAAACGGTTCTGTTTAATTATGATTATTTCCTCCTACATATATAATCCTCCTTTTTAAATTTAGCAATTAAGAAAAATTTTAGCCTTATAAATTATTTGTGTATTCAACTCTTGTTATGACATGTTTCTTTTAAAATAGGATTTTCAGTTTTTAATTTTAATTAGTGAAACATGCTCGGAAAGATTTGAGTTTTCTCATCTGAATTTTCAATCCCTTAAAAGAAACATACTTAATTAAAATATGACTTTTAATTTACTTAAAAAAATAATAACACTATTATTATAATAGTTTCACTGACATAACGTGACATTACACATGCGATTAAATATATAATTAAACTTCGTCTTATTTTGAGATAAGTTATAAAGATTGATTTTGATAATTATCCTTTTTTCTAAAGTTAAATGTCTGAAAGCTGATTTGAAAAGACAAAATCCTTTATCCTGGAATATATATAATAAGAATATTATATTGCATTTCCTACATTATTTCATTATTAAAGCAAGGATTTATTTTAATGAAAACTTTATCGGTTTTAGAAGTTAGTTAGTTAACTTAGCTTGTATTTAAATTAAATTATTTTTCATTTTCTATTTAAAAATTAACAATATTAATATTTAAAGAAAGACAATAATGATTCTCAAAAATAGAAGTAAGAAAATAACTTAAAATTATTTAACATCATTCGCGATTAGTGTAAAGTTCATTTTCATTTTAATGTATATGTTACCTTTAAAGTGTATAATTCAGTTATTTCATGAAATAACTAGACAAATCTGTTAAAGTATATAATAAATGAAAATTTTCATACTTTACCTAGTTATTCTATGAAATAACTAGGTATTCTATAAGAAATAACTAAGGATAGACCGTTAAAGTGAAAAAATAAACAATTTCAACGATATTTTAAAAATTAATTGATCATAAATAGCTAAAATCTCTCGAAAAATACATTTTACATCTTTTGCGGAGGAATAATTGATAAATAATAAGGGAAAGAAGATAATATAATTTATTATTGCTCATATTGCTAACATTAGTTAAACAGCAAGGGGAAAAAAGAATATGTTGCAAACATAGATTATATTTAAATATTATCAACAAAAATAGATGCTGGAAAGAAAAACTGTTGCTTCATAAAAACATTGTGTAAAATTTTTAAAACAAAAATGTAAGAGAATTTTAATTTAAATTTCATGAGATACCTTTATATAAATTTTCATTATTTATTACAGCAAGGATTGTGATGACACTTTGGAATGCACTGCTTATTTTTTTTGAAACAACACACTTTTTACTATTACACATTTTTTTACCCACCAGCGCTTTTTAAATCCTTGTCCAGCACCGCAACTTTGAGTTGTGGCAACAGATTGGAGAGTTTTGTGTCAATATTTGGAACTTCAATGGAAATTAATTCTCCCTGATATATACTGAACTGATATCTAGAGTACAATTGTTTTATACGGCCATCTCTACTTCCTAATCTGAAATATCCTACCCAAAGCAGCGAGAACCAGTTCAAAGAACTTTCGGGAACGCCGTATTTCGTACTTTAACGATCATCGAAGAGTTATTCTATAGAATACCTAGTTAAATCGAAGAATTTAATGATTTTTTAACTAACTTGTCCAGTTATTTCATGAAATACCTTGTTATTCTGGGAAATAACGGATTGCACACTTCAACGGTAACATATATAACAAGAATTACTATTTTCAGCAAGCAGTTAGTATTATGTTTCAAAAAAGTTTTCATGTGTGTGTGTGTGTGGATGTGTGGAAATTATGCAAAAATTTATATCTGCTAATAAAACAAACTTTGTTTGAAACATTCTTTTTTTATCAAAAAAAAAAAATTAAATCATACCTTTTTAGTTGCTAAGGTTAAGTTACAAAATTACACACATGAAATGTAAACTACAATATTAGATGCATCAAAAGAAATTCATAATTTTTAATTATATTATATTTATTTTTATATTTCCACAAAAGTTTTGCTAAATAAAAGATACGTGCAAATAAATTTTATAGTGTACCTTTTTATATATAAAACATAATGAAAATTTCACTTGCGGTATTATATCCTTAAAGGCAAATTGTTACAACTTATAGCAAATTACCTGGTTTATAATCTATCTGACCATGAAAACACTCTTGGTTTTATAAGCAAATCAACAACCTTCAAAAATCTGGTGATTTTTATCAAAACGAAAGGAACAGCAAGTGAAACACAATCCACGAACAGAACTCCAATGTCACTTTTTTCGCATCATTCAATGTTACAGCAATCGCATACAAACCAGCATGTAACGGAAAATTGAGAACAATTAAAACCAAAGTTTCCGATTTTTGAAACGCAATATTTTAACCTTTTTTAAGAGAGAAAAGGGTGTTTTGTAGAGTTAAAAAAAAGCGTTAGTTTGACATTTCACAGCTTGTCCAAAAATTCATTCGAATACAAAAGGTTGCCGCTTGACAGCTGCTTCACATTTAAAACCGTTGAAGGTAACCTTCAAAAAAATTCTCCTTTTTTTTTCAAACCTGGAATCTCACCCTCTTCGTACCTTTTATGCAGAAGGGGCCCCATCGACAAAGTATTAGTGAGGGGTAAAGATTTTAATTTATAACCACAACTCTTCACTTTCACCTGTTCGCTTTTTTATGCTCAATTTTTTTTCCAGCCTTCTTCTTTTAGAACACTACCTTCTTCCGCCATTTTTCCCTTTTCGAATCTTTTGAAAACTCTAAATAAAAAGGAAATCCACCAGGTGTTTAAGCGACACATGGGAAAAATGGACATTTCACCTGTTCTGCGATTCCGTTTTAGTAACAGCGGGGGAAAGAGTTTTAAACATTTTTTTTTATTATTTAAATTCATCTGAATGAACTTTGAAAAGAAAACATGATTTAATACATGCATGATTTAAGCTTTTTAGAATGGCTTAATACGAGTATGACTAAAATAGATACACGATACTTTTTGCCCCATATTATGATGTATTGCTTACGATTTAGATTTTAAAACGTAGGTGATACTTAAAAACTTAGAAATATTATGTACTA
Organism: Trichonephila clavata; assembly: GCA_019973975.1. Classification (NCBI taxonomy): domain Eukaryota; kingdom Metazoa; phylum Arthropoda; class Arachnida; order Araneae; family Nephilidae; genus Trichonephila; species Trichonephila clavata. Next base: position 13,967 of record BMAO01018668.1, on the reverse strand, counting down.
TAATTATTTTTCTATACTTTAACTAGTACTGATAAGGCTCAATGATATTTTCTTATAAACATTTCACAGTATTTCCATATAAACACATAATTATTAAACTGAATAAGAACTATTTTTTACTTTATATTATTAAATAATTATAAAGATGAAAAACTTTATCAAATTTTAATTACTAGAATATGATGAAAAAATTTTTAACTCTTCAAATTTCGTCATTATTTACCCCAGAGGTCGTCAAACCATGGCTCTTTGCATAGAAGGTTCACATTGCTCTTTGCATAGACTCTTCCGCTTTCTGCCTCAATGAGTTATAACAAAATAATAATAATAATAATTAGGCCCTTTAAAAATTGTTTTCCTTTATAATTATTTAGTGGGAAAAGTTTCCTGCATTTTCATATACATTTAAAAAATGTACTGGCTTAAGATGATTGCTTAAGATATTAATTACTGTATTATAAATTATTTTTCCTTAATAAAGCTTTTTGAGAATCAGCGAAGATATTACAATTGCTTCTAATGCAGTAAAAGTCCAATTTATTGATAAAAATGCTGCATTGTAAAATAGACTTTAAAGTGATTTTTAATAACAAAGGTTAATAAAAAATATGGAAACGTCTTTTTCATGCTAGAACAACGAAAATCAAAATTTTAATTATTATTGTAAGCATATAATTCTAGGATTACACTTGCAGTATTAATGGTACAGAATTGCTTTCCAGAAGCTTGAATTTTGAATTCACAACATTATGAAGTTTTCACAATGGTTTTTCTTGCATTAAACCAGAAAAATATAAAACATCTTCCATAGCTTTGGGTTTCTGAAAAAAATGTAAAATATTTATTTGGATAAAATTGTATTCAGTATAATAAATAAATATTGATTATAGCAAATCATGATCATGACCTCTACCAGAGCCTTCCTCCCATTCCAGCACCCTCATATTCATATTAATATTTTAGGCTCTTTGATAGTAGGCTCTCTTTCCTTAGGCTCTTTGATAGTTTAATTGCCTTGTTTCACTTACAAGTTGACTCTTCTATCTCGAAAGTTTTCCGACCCCTGATCCAAACTTTTTATTAATTATTATCTGAAATTTATTTGCTTGAATATTACCGTATTTATTGGAATCTAAGCCACGTTTCCCCCACCCCCTATGTTAATGCTCCTTAAAATCGCGAGCCTCTAAGAATCGAAAACGAAAAATAAGGGGGGGGGGGATGGATGAGGAAAATTAAACATTATACTGATGGTTTGAACAATTTTGCATGTATTTAAAACTTTTTAATAATGATACAATAAATTAATTGCTTACTGTTAGCTCTCAATTTAAATTTTTCTAATTTCGTAAACATCAAACATCGATATAAAACCTGTTTAGACTATTTTTTTTTTCTTCACAAAAACGCGTTGAGAATTTGGGGTGCGGCTTAGATTCAAATAAGTACGGTAGTTACAAACGAGCTTCTGATCAATTAAATCGAAGATGTAAGATGTTAATATACCTTAAGAAGAAACCTGTTTACTAATATCATTTTCCTAAAAATTTAAGTATCTCATTCCTTTGAGAAGATACTTCTCCGTATGTTAGAAGGAAAAAAATAGACACGTGTTCTTGAAAGAACAGTGCTCGAATGAAGAGGGTTGAGTCATCGATTGAACCCCCGAAGAGGAATTTTGGAAACAGGGGCTTCCTTTCTTCGGGCCCCCCGATCTTTTCCGGAAAATGAAAGAAAAGCTATCTTTTGACGGAGAACTGAGGCGAAAAACATTTTTGTTTGGTTTTTACGTGATTATGTCTGGACAGACGAAATTTGAACCCATGGGAGTTTTTCTGTTCCCCGAGACTCATCAAAGGGGAAACCAGCACCTCCTCCCCCAACTTCTCGGTCTAATTAGGAAAGGAACCTGTAGCAACCCTCTTCAAGTAATTTTTAGAGGATTTTAGAGGAATCCCTACTAAGAAAACAAAATTCTCAACTTCCGTTGTTTATTGGTGTCATGTCTACGTCTGAAATGTAACATTTTATTGCGAACTATTTTTTAATTTTTTTTCAAATATTATGACAGATTATTTATATAAAACGATACAGAACGGAGAAAAAAATCAAAACTAAAAAGTAAATTTTATGTATATATAGATTAAATTAGAAAACGCAAGGGAGAGAGAGTGTTTTATTCTAGGAAATTTGTTTACTGTTCTTTATTTTTAAAAATACCTTGAAAGAAATAGAAATAGCTAATTTTTTTTTTAAAAAAAAAGTTTTCTTTTTCTTTTTATGTTTTGTTTGGATAATAGCTAAAAAGGAACAGTTTTCATTGTACCTTAAAAGTTTTCTTGACAAATTCTCTTTGTGTCATATTTCACAATTAAAAAGCATTTTTAACGAATACCGATATTTAAAACTTGTGTGGCGAAATCTTTTCAGGGTTTTTTATGATACCTAATTTATAATAACTCTACATATCTTTAATATACAATTAATTTACAATGCTGCATTACATATTTTTAATGAAACAATAATATTTAAATACCTTATAAAGATTATTTGAATTAATAAAAACTTAGAGGCTTTGTTAGCTTTTAAAAGGTTCTTGAAAGCGCATTTATTGATGTTTTAATATTACGTCAAATTTTATTGTTGACTATATTAAATTTTAAATTTTTTTAAAAAACATACACTTACAACTCATATGCGACAAACTTACATTTAAACTAGAGGTCTTCAAACTTTTTCAACTCACGAAACCCCTAAAACTTGAAGGTGTTGTGTTTTCGTAGAACCCCTAGAACTAGAAAATGTTTTCGTAGAAGCCCATTACATACTTCGAAGAATATATCAAAAAATAATATTTAAAGTAGATCAAAACATGTTATAGATACCTTATGTAAAGGCAATTTTAAAAAATATTGCATTTATTATTAAAAACTCTAATCTGCTTTTCAACACACTTTTATAAGTTTCACTTGCGTGTAACGGAATCTTGGAAATCGATTTTTACCCACTTTAAAAAGTCAGATTAATTCGAAATTTTGCACACTTGTCAAGGACCGATGACAATACAATAATTTCATAATTTTGTTCCATTGTCCTTTAATAATAAGGATAATCAGGATAATCAGATTTGGTTACAATTCCATACACCACTTCCAGATTTGGCGACTTATTGTACATACCATTTTTAAATTTGGCGACTAATTCCATATACCATTTTCATATTTGGCGACTAATTTCATACATCATTTCCACATTTGGTGACTAATTTCAGATTTAGGGACTAAAAGAATATGGTGTAACCCTGAAGCGAGTGTTTTGAATTTAAAGTTAATTATATGCAAGTATAAAATACACTTGCGGTTAATAGAAATAAAACAAACAAAAAAAGTGTTCTGTATCTGAGAAAGTGGAGGGTGAGTGTGTGTTAGCAATTTCTTACCATAATATAAACATTTTTCTGATAATGAAAATTTAAAAAAAAGGCTCGTGGTGAAAAAATAATAATTTACGTTCTAACTCAGGCACGTCAAACACGCGGCCCGTAGGGCAACATGCGGCCCGCCAATACATAGACTGCGGCCCGCGAAGACATTTTACAGATATTTTCACATTTTAAAATATTTCCTGGTAAAAAATTTTTAAAAATTGACAACGTATTAACCTTTTTATCTATTCTTGATTTTTAAAAAAATCCTATTTAATTATAAAAATAGCCTTTAAATGTAAATTATTTTTAATATTTTATTAATTTTTTTATTTAATTTTACTATAATAAATTCATTTTTATCAAATTCTTAAGCGCATTTATGAATTTTATTTGCATAGACAGTTCTACGATTCCTCGTGTGTGTGACTTTTAATTCTCGTTGAAATGTCCAATCAGCGAGAGGCGAAGAGCGTTACGTCAGAGGCAGTTGCAGATTTCTTTGCTTTTTAAATTTAAATACCCCAAGATGATCAAGATAAAGTGCAATGTTTACTTAATCGTTTGTGAATGAAAGTGAATTTTGGTTTTTATTCATATTAAACTAAAAAGTTATTTAATAAAAATATAATCAAACATCAAGAACAGAGTAAGAAAAGATGAACTGAAGATCAACATCGTAATTTTCAAGAAAAATGGGAAATGCAATATTTTTATGCCCAAAACAAAAATAAAATATTGTGCCTGATATGTAAAAACTGTAGTTCAGTTGCTAAGGAATACAATATTAAAAGCTACTTGACACAAAATAGAAAACAAACTATGACCAATATGTTGTGAAAGTGTGTGAAAACGAATTGAAATCGACTCTTCAAAAATGAAAAAAATTTATTCACTAAATTTGTTAAATGAGTAAGAGTGAATATTAACGTCACACTGTTCAGCTGCTCGAGAGCGTTTGGCGTTGGATCATAGATAAGTGACGAGGACAACACATGAGCTGGCACCCTCTCTTTCCTAACTTTCACACCACACCGACGGGAGGAAGTTTTAGCTTCGATATTTTTTACATGCATCCGCCCCTCTGCATGGCAGGTCTTCAGCTGTACAATGTTTGAACTCATGACTCGAGTCCGTTACCTTGACCTCTAAGCTACCGCGGCCACCTAAATTTGTTAAATACAATACAACTGCAGTAAAAACTATTTATATATTATCACTTTTAATCACAAGTACAGATTGTGAAACCATTTATTAAAGAAGAATTTATTAGCCAATGCTTAAATAAAGTGGAGGAATTATATATACCGTATTTACTCGAATCTAGGCCGTTTTTTTCCCAATGTTAATGCTACTGAAAATTGGATGCAGCTTAGAATCGAAGGGAAAGAAATTTGTTGATTGGTAGTTAAAAGTTTACAATACTGATAAAATAACTATTCACTTGTTCTCCTTTTAAATTTATTTTAATTTAGTCAAATTTGATATCACGATAAACCATTTTACACCATTTTCATTTTTCACAAAAACTTGCTGAGACTTTGGAGTAGGCTTAGAATCAATTGCGGATTAGATTCGGAAAAAAACCCGGTATTATGTCCAGCACAAATAAAAAAAAATTTAAAGTGTAAGTTTAAGTCGCAATTCTGTAACCAGCTGAGGTGATGAAATGTTCGAGAATTATAGTCGAGAATTATCACTCACATATTATGAATAATACATATTTTTGATGCATTTTTGGAAATTTTGATTAAGTGTTCCTTGGAAAAGTTGGATTGTCTTGCAACTGATAGTACATCTACCCTGACCAGTATTACTAACAGCATGCTAATAATAAATTCAAACATTTTCATTGTATTATTTCAAAGCAAGTACTGTTCTTGGGCATGTACTTGGATATTGGACATGTTTTAAAATAGTCAGTAAAATTGTTAACTATATTCGAGCAAGTAGACTTTAGCATCGTCGATTTGCTTCATATCTGGAAGATACAGAATATGAATTTATATCGGTTAACACCATACTATACGAAAGTTCAATAGATTTCGAGTCATAAAGTGTTTAAACGATTTTTCATACTGCTGGATGAAATCATCATTCTCTTGGAAACAAAAAAATTATCAATGTGTGAATAAAACGATGAACTTTGGATAATGCTCCTGGTTTTTTCAGTTGATATTACAAGCCAACTTAAATTAAGCTTCAAAGCAAAAATCATTTTGTTACAATGCTATGTGATAATATTAATGCTTTCAAGCAAAAATTATTACTGATAAATTATTACAAACAGAAAGAAAAAACTTGTCTCACTTTGAAAGCTTTCAAAATTTATTGATAAAATCATTTAAATTAAAATTTACAGAATATTCTTGCCAAATTAAGTTGTTAGAAATAGAATTCGATGGAGTATTTTCTGATTTTAAAAATTTTGAATTATAATTTCATTTATTAACTTCACCTCTATCTATTGTTGATAAAATCTTACAAATGTAATAAATTGAAACCTATTATGATTTTTAGCTGTAGCAAAAATGTTTGGAAGGTGAAACTTTCTAGACTTTTATACATATTCATCTGTAGATCGGTTTCTTAAAATATTATTATATTGTTACGTATATAATGAATGTCTATGTTTGGAAGTATTTTTTTTTATGCGAGAAAATTTTTTATTTAATGAAAAATAACAAAAATTCAGAAAGGTCAAGATTAAATGATCAACATTTATCATCATTTTTTGAAAATGGCATCAGCTCAATATTTGCAACCAAATTTTGATGAATTTCTTTGAGAAAAAAAACGATTTCAAGTATATTGTAAAAGTAATATTAATTTTTATTTCGTAATATAACTTTTATTTTTTTATAAAGCATGTATAGTTTAAAAAATAAAATAAAATATTAAACGATTATGTATGTATAATATTGAAAACATTAAGTTCTCTAAATATAGAATATAATTATTCTAAGAATCCTGGTTTTTAAATTTTTTGAACATTGAAAACATGCGGCCCTCAACTTAATATAAAATAGTTCATGTGGCCCGTGATATCAAATGAGTTTGACATGTCTGTTCTAACTGCTAAATATTTTTTGTTTTTATAAAGCAATACGTTTGGAAGTGATGATACGAATTAACATTATAGGAATACGTTTAAAAGCTGAAAAAACGATTGACACTTAATATTACCATGTTTTTATTAACTCACTTTCTTTAATGTCTGTCCGGGTGGAATTTTGTAATTGATTTTAAACTGTGTGACCTTCCGATTAGCTAGAGACTTGAAATTTGGACCATAGCTCAGAAGTGGATGACAACGCATGAAAATGTGAAAAAAGAAAGAAAAAACGATAAGGAGGAGTTTTATAATTTTTAGTCCGTTATAAAAACGTGGTACATTAAAAAAAATTTTAATTCGAACTTTTTTCTTAACAAACTTTTATTTGTTTGACCTGTTCTATAGAGATAGAACTTTATTTTATGATACGGGACTCATCTGAGGCCTTATAAACGGAGAAAATAAATACACTTCATACCCGTAAAGAGCGAGACTAATTCCTCAGCCACGTAATTCCAGCTTCAAATATCAAACTCAAGGATAAATTCAACAATGAATAAATGATAGTTAAAAAAACCCTAAAAAACGCGATTTTATTGTAGTTTGAACTAAAAATAAAAATAAATTATAGTTTAAAAAAACTTAAAAACACGTTTTTATACTGAATCGAACTAAAAAGTAAAAAAAATAATTCTTAATATAAGAAAAAAATGATCAACGAGAAAATTAATGTCATTGGGGTAAAAGTGTGGGGTGTTCTATAAATGCATCAATTGTTATAATTTCTAACTTCTATTCCGAAAAGCTGAATTAGTGTAAAAATGTAGTACAAAGCACACCACGCTTTTACCACAATGACATTAATTTTCTCGTTAATCATTTTTTCTTATATTAAGAATTATTTTTTTTACTTTTTAGTTTGATTCAGTATAAAAGCGTGTTTTTTAGGTTTTTTTTAAACTATAATTTATTTAATATTAGTTTGTGATTCAAGTGTCACTTACTCGTGCATTATATTTAGTAACCGGGATACGTGCTTGTTTTTTTTCACACCAACTGTTGAAGTCTAGGTCTTTTGAGATTAAATGCAATCACATTACATATTTCGAATTTCATTTGTTTTTAAACTTTTTTTTTGTAGCCACAAACGTTGAGAAATATATTTCCCTTAAACACAATGTTATCAATGGCATTAAAATGCTTATAGCTGTTTGAGAAATGCTGTGTATTTTGCATGAATTCCAACCTAAAATTTAGGAGCTGTTCTTGCTTAAATATAGATTTTAATATCAAATCTTTTAATATATGTTAATAAATTGTTTCCTTTCCTTCATTATAGGTGTTCCCCCCCCACCAAATACGAAAAAGGTGCATTTTCCATTAGATAACTATTTATTTTGCAAGACGTGATAACTAATGAGCTTAAATTTATGTCATGGAACCAGAGATAGTAAACAATATAATATTTAATCTAGTAGAAAGTATATGTATATAAAGATAAAACATTTTAATATTTTTTATTATATTATAATAAAAGTTTAAAAAGTGTTTCACAAAATAAAGTTATTATACACAAATACAATTTTCTGTTTTAATGAATAGAACGAGCTTTAGATACTTGTAATTATACAAACTTTATAAGTTTCTTTTTGACTTTTTATTGTGATTTGTGGAACCCCTGGGTATGGCTTGTGAAACCCCAGGGTTCCGTGGAACACAGTTTGAAGACCACTGACTTAAACTAACAATTCTGATTCTGTGAGTCCCCTTTTATTTCACGTAGCTGATAATGTAAATATGAAGAAAAAAAAATGAAGCGAACTGCACTTTCTTGTTAAGAATATAGCAATGTTTTTGGATGTAGTTGAGAGAAGAGATGCTTATAGAATTTCTATACTTCTTCGAGAAAAAAATAATTGTAAACCACAATCCATGACTTTTTAAATTTATGATAATATCCTGCTGCACGTACCTCTGATTAAAAAAGCTCCCACACTTTATCTTTTTCTGATGAATTATACTGTCTACCTCAAAGACACTTGTTACAATTCACAAACTTAGATTCTTTGAAATCATTTTCTTCAATGAAAATATTTCTAGTTTTAACTGAAAAATATGTATGAGTTATAATACATATGAGTAAACTCATATGAGTTCTTACTATAAAAATCGTAGAAATAAAAAAAAAAGTGTGTGTGCTTATGACCACACGATAGAAGTGAAAACTTCAAATTTTGTAATCTTATTTCAGGCATTAGTTAGATGAAAAAAACAAGGGGATATTAGTATTGTCATATAAAATTATTTATTCAAATGCCTGTACTCATAAAGTAATATTTTTTGCAAAATATACAATCATATTTGAGAATTAATTGTATTCTAAAAAGGAAACAATAGGTATATAATAGCTGAAATAAGTTGTAAATATTTACTCTCTCTAATTCAAAATTATTTGAATATCTGAAAAAAACCTCCGTCAAGCGTTGTTCAATACTTCGCCGGGCTTTCGCTTGGATCATTTGACATAATAAAATTGAATTTTGATTTTAAAAAAATAAACTAATGTGTTTTACTGGTCTTTTGAAAAATCTTCATTAAAATCCGCACTTAAAATCATAGATAATTTGTTCAGAAGAGCCAATCTGGCTTCAGTTCAGGCAACTACATTTTTATGAATGAATTCGATAATTTTCTTTACACTTTGATTTAGTGAAATATAAATAGCAACCATTAGAATTATTTGTCCATTTTCTGCTCTACATTTGCTGCGTTAATTTCTCCGATACATGATTGATTAAATCCAAATGATTCAGTAGTATTTGATGCTACGTCCATTTTCTATATAGTATAATAAAATGAATTATAAGGAAGTACATGTACACGTTGAATAATATACGAATCGATAATTGGATATTTAAATAAATAAAACAAGGAAATATAAATAGCAAACACTAATTTAATTGGCCTTAAATTTCTTCATTCTTAGATTATCCTTCGCCGTTAAAATTTCTTCACTGCGCATTATGAATAATTATTTGAGCAAATATTCCCGAATGTAATGAATATTTTTTTAAATATGAAAATGCAGGTGTGTTACAGTTTACTGAAGATGAATGATTCAAAAATAATAAGCAGTCCAATCCAAAGTGTCATCACAGCAATCCTTGCTCTAATAAATAAATAAAGTAAAATAAAGGGGTATCTCATAAAATTAAAATTAATGTTATCTTACATTTTTGTTTAAAAAAGTTTACTCATTGTTTTTATATGAAGCTACAGTTTTTCTTCCCAGCATGTATTTTTGTTGATAATATTTAAAATATAATCTATTTTGCAACATATTCTTTTTTCTCCTTACTGTTTAACTAATGGTAGCAATATGAGAAATAATAAATTATATCATCTTCTTTCCCTTATTATTTATCAATTATTCATCCGAAAAAGAGATAAAATGTTTTTTTCAAGAGATTTTAGCTATTTATGATCAATTAATTTATAAAATATCTTTGAAATTGTTTATTTTTCACTTTAACAGTCTATCCTTAGTTATTTCTTAAAATACCTAATTATTTCATATAATAACTAGGTAAAGTATGAAATTTTTCATCTATTATATACTTTAACTGAATTGTCCAGTTATTTCCTGAAATACCTAGTTATTCTATAAAATAACTGAATTATACACTTAAACGGTAACATATACACAGAAATGAGACTTCCACTAGAACAAATTGCATGCATATGTATAATATCTGATAACACGACAACATTAATATTGGAATATTTTATCACAATAATTAAATAAAAATAAGTCGACTTATTATGATATTTTTTTTTAATAAATTTATTTTCCTCCTCATGTTCCACATTGCATAACATGAGGCTTACAGACGTATGTGGTAACATCATTTTAATTAAATTCGTCATTTAAAATTTAAAACAAAATTAAAAATACATTTAAAAGACAAATGTAAAATAAAAGGAAAGGAAGAAATACACAAATATAAAGAAAGAGAGGTACCTATAAAACTTTAAAAATCTATTCAGTAAGCAAATTTTCTCAAGATATTAAGGCTTTCAGTACAATTGACCAACAAAGACAAAACAGGTGGCTGGGAAATACCTAAATGTTTCAATTCCTTTTTAAAATTTTCTCTTTTACAAAAATATAGGTTACAATACAACAAGACATGTTACGCGGTTTCAGCATCTAGACTAAAAGAACAAATATCATTGCCAATTAATTTAAACGTAGATAAATATCTCGTAAAATTTCCATGTCCTGTTAGAACCTGGGATAATTTAAAATCAGTGACAAATTTCTTATATTTTAGCCGTTGATAAATGGTCGGAAAAAGCTCTTTAGTACTCAAAGCTTTAAGTGAGGCTAAGAGTTCCAGGCGGAAACAGTTCTTTCCTAATCTAAATGCTTCCAGTGGAACAATGGCACAGACATTGAAAGGTTCATATCTTGGCAAGTTGCCTCTTTGGCCAACTGGGATACTCTATCATTGCCGATATTTCCACTATGGCTTCGAACATAAGAAAAAATGGATGTCACAGTCTTCAAGGTTCTACAGAATAGACGGAACCTCCACAACAAGTTTTTCTGTTGAATTTACATTGCGCAATGAATGAAGTGAAGAGAGCGAGTCGATGCAGATAAGAAAATTGAGGGTTCCACCCTGACGGAGAGAGTCCTGAATCACTTTTACGGCAAGATTAATGCAGAGTAGTTCGGCTAGAAAAACAGAGCATTCATCTTGCATTGCCGGTACTTTAAACAGCCAGTGCTACATCTCCGAGGTGTTGGAGCCAGTTGTCCTTCCTTACCTTCAGGGCTTGGCCACAGCCATATTTCAGCAGGATAATGCGCGACCACACTTGGCACGCATTGTCCAAAGGTTCTTCGTCAATCACCAGATTGAATTGCTTCCCTGGCCGGCTCGCTCTCCGGATCTTTCGCCGATAGAAAACATGGGGTCCATGGTTGTTCAACGATTGGCCCAGATTACACCCCCAGCTGCCACACCAGATCAACTTTGGCAACGTGGGGAATCAGTTATTGTGCATTTATTTGATGGCGACGGCAGCAATACAGGATGAAGCAGCAACTGTAATACAAATACAACTTTCATTACTTAGAACATCCTCTCACAGGGAAAAAAAAGCCTATAAATTCACGTCAAATGTGAACAAAAAACCAAAAAAAAAGAATGGAGACTAGGTATTTTGTCCAGTGTCTCAACAACCCTGCACTGTGCGTTGATCTTTGCCTTAAAGCTCATCATGCACAGCGACAACAATAGAATAGTTTTTTTTTAATTTTTGGATTATTATATATAAATATATATGAATTCTTAATAGATTCTAATGTGGCTATTGTATATATAATCTTATCTTTTTCTATTTTATTATCTATCATTAGTTAAAAATTAATACTTTGCTTTCTTTATTATAGACATGTTTTATTTACATTAATAGATTATGGTTTTATTTATAATAATAGTTAAACTTCTCTAGAAATTTCTTACTTTCCCTATAGCCCAGAGTATCGGCAAATTCAAGTGAAGGTAGGCTGGCCGAAAAACTTTGTTTAAACCTGCAATCCTGGTTCCTAATGCCAGGAGTTTGCCCTAGAACTACTGTGGCTAAGACTTTATTCTATCATGACTATAGTTATCTTAGGATTATAATTATTTTGAGTATATTTTTGTAATATATATATATATATATATACTGGTGTCCAAAAGTTAAGCATAAATCGTAAAATGCGAAAAACATGGAGTAAATATTCGTAAAATTATTCCAAATTTCTTGCGGATATTAATTGGGTGAAGAAGAAACATTGCGTTTATGCAAAACTTTTCAGTCGACTACGTCCTGCGCGAAACGCCGGCGCATGCCGGAACCCGGAGAAACCGATTCACGCAGCATAGGCAGTTCAGACAAGTTTCGTGCAACTGCTGTGCGAAGGAACGTTGTTAACCATCAAACAAGGTGAACGATGGCACAAAGACGCCAAATGGACATGTTTATGAAAGGAAGAATCGTTGGAATGCTGGAATCCTCACGATCACAAACCGAAGTGTCTCGAATTCTGAATGTGGATCACTCTGTGATCTCAAGACTGTGGCAGAGGTTTCAAAGAACGGGAGATGTTACCCGACAACCAGTATCAGCTCGACCAAGAGTCACAACCCCTCTCAAAGACCGAAATCTGGTAATAAGTGCGCGACGTCAGAGGGGCAGTACTGCCAGATCACTCACTGGGTTCGGCGCTCACAGTCGCCACAGGAATACGAATTTCAAGACAAACTGTTTACAGGAGACTCAATCATGCTGCCTGTATGCCAGAAGACCAGCAGTTTGCATTTCCCTCACGTCTGCGCATAAATGCGCTCGTTTGAACTGGAGTTTGAAACGTCAACATTGGAGTGTGGGAGAGTGGGCCAATGTGATGTTCAGTGACGAGTCCCGGTGTAGTCTGAGTAGTGATTCTCGGTGGGTAACATATGGAGAGAACGCGGAACACGTTTTGAACCAAGAAACATAACGGAAAGACATCATTTTCCATCAAGGGGAGTAATGGTATGGGCAGGCATCATGATGGACGGCCGCACAGACCTCCATTTCTTTGACACGGGGTCTGTGACTGCTCAAAAATACAGAGACGAAGTTCTTGAGCCTTATGTTCACTTGTTTCGAGGTGCTGTCGGTCCTGACTTCCTATTCATGGATGATAATGCCCCATGTCACCGAGCGGTGCTGATTGATGACTTCCTTGAAACGGAAAACATCCAGCGCATGTCGTGGCCTGTGAACTCCCTTGATTTAAATCCTATCGAGCATGTATGGGATATGCTCGGAAGACAAATTGCAGCCCTTTCGCTCCCACCAGGCTCCGTTACAGAACTGAAGAGAGCTCTCCAAGAAGCTTGGAACCGTTTGAGCCCACAACTGATTCATCATCTCATAGCAAGTATGATAAATCGCTGTGCAGCGTGCCTGGCTATCAGAGGTGACCACACGCCTTATTAAACTGCAGCATCAGTATTTTATTTAGTGTTTTCTTTCATTTTTTCTTTAAAGTGTGAATCCTTACTATGCTCACTTTTCTTTCAAACTGCTATTTTGGGTAATAAAATTAATTATTATCATTCTTTTGATTTGCTTCCTTATTTTATAACCATTTTACATTCGCATATCACGTTTCCCGCCATTCTGATTTACAGTTCCTTCTTTATTCACATAATTATCAATTATGCTTAACTTTAGGACACCAGTGTATATATATAATCAAAATTTCTCTACAAGAGAGAGATGAATAAACATGATTTCAAACATATTACATATATACATATATAAATATAAATTATAATCTAATCGTCTAAGATAATTTTAATAATAAAAATGGATAGTTAATTTGTTTTTCGTATTATAAAAATTTTCCAGTCATCCTTTCTAATAATTCCTAATTCAAATGGA
>BMAO01018667.1:0-75037 GCA_019973975.1 Trichonephila clavata | reverse complement strand
TCACTACTGTACTACCTTTCTTCTGTTTCGTTCTCCTCAGCATTCATATAGTGCAGTGGTTTTCAAACTGTGTTTCACGGAACCCTGGGCTCTCAAGGTTACCCAAGTCACAATAAACAATCGAAAAGGAGATTATAAATGTATATGTAAAATGGATTGAAGAGTTTGTATAACTACAAGTATCTTTTATAAAAAGCTCATTTCATCATTAAACTTTAAAATTCTATTTGTACTCTGTTTGTAGTTCTACTTATAAATCTTTCGAGAGCTTAAATGCTCTTCTGTTGGTGTTGATGTGGTAGTTAGGAGAGGGGATACTAGTTCAGGTGTCGTCCTCGTCACTTGACCATGGTTCAAAATTACTGTCTGCAGTGCCGGTTTAAGCTGATTTTGATGCCTTGGGAGTAGAAGATCCACAGATACTCTTTGCTCTGGAGAACCTGATTTATAACTAGAAAACCTGTTTAAGTCCAGCCTATCCTGGCCCTTCCCGGCCCAGGGCGCCCGCCCAAGTGCCCAATGGATAAACCGACACTGACTGGTATTTTCTAACATTGAACATTTTCAATTCCCTGGTCAAGTCTGACTAAATTTTTAATATAATAGATGCTGCGGTTTCTTTACGCAATACATTTTACACATATCAAAGTCAGAATTAAATTCGGAAAATATCCATTTTAGTTAAATATGTAAATAACATTTTTATAAAATTCTTTTAGTACTATAGTTAAAATATCGATTCGGTCTAGTTTATTTTTAAATTAGAAAATAAAGTATTCACACAAAATAATGATCCGCTGAATAATCTTTTAAAAAACACTTTCTTTTAAAAAATTAATTTTTCTAAATATGTAAACGGTGTTTTCATTAGTTCACGACAAACATTGGTCCGAAGTCTCTAGGAAAGAAGAGAAAGGTACAAAAAAAGGGGGAGGAGAGGGTAGGAAACTTCTATTGCTCTGGGGTAATAAAACAGAAAAGAGCTGAAGAAACTGCAGAGTGTGAGGGGGAGTCCTCTCTTTTGGTGATACTTCTGATGGGGTTTTTGCGTAGAACAGGGATGGCCAACCCAAATGACCTTGCAGGTCACTTCGGAAAAATCATTACAATTCAGCGGGTCACATATAAAAATATATATCTCTATGATAGATTTGGATTTATTACAAGCATTTATTGGAGTAAAAATTTAAAACAGAATGAATTATTATTGCTTTCATTATTTTTATATGTATACAAACAAAGATATAATAATGAAAATGCAATGAATCAAATAATATTATTTAAATTTATTTGATTAGTGAGATATTTGTTTCTCAACTCTTTCACTGGGTTTTTTCAATAGATCTCAATGCATATATTTGTACATCGTAATTGATGTTGCAGGTTTTCGTCCGATAAGTTTGAGCGCAATTTCCTGTTAGATTAATTTCATTTTCAAGGGAAACAAGTACTATAAAACAAATTTTAAGACAATTCCTACTTTGAATGAATGAATACAAAGTATTTTATCAACGATTGAAAATTTCAACAAGATATATATAGATATATGTATAGGGAGAGAGTGAACTTATAGTAGGAATTGAAAAAAAGCATCATTTGTCTGAATTGTTGTAACAATGCGCACCTGGTTTGGCTAGTTTGGATGAAAAACTGGTTTTCGTGCTAAGTTTTGTCATTGTTTTGTTTTAGCATTTACAATGTTACAATAATGGAGACGAATCTAAGTTGGTGTCGAAAACCGGTAATTAATTTATTTAATTAATTGGTAATTAATAGATAAATATTTGAAAAAACTGTATTAGCATCAAGTGTCATCTACTACATAAAACAATACTATTATTTTGTTGCCAAATATGCGTAAAAATTAAATAATCTTATGGTTATCCAATGGTATCAATGTTAAATTTATGTTATTGTATATTAAAATCAATAATTGTATGTGATTTAAAAATTGTATTTTAATCTATATGTATATGCAGCATAAAATATATCATGCTTTTATCAATGTTGATATATTTCAGAATTTGGTCTAAGAAACGCTGGGGAAAAAAATTGTAATATTTTTTCTTTTGTTTGTACTTCCTTCATTTAAAAATTGTTTAAATATTTTTCAGATACACGTGATGCTATTGTACCGCTATTTATAATTAAAAGTAATGTAATGAAGTTATTATTTGCGCATTTTGTTTGAAAAAATATTTAATTATATTTTATAGGTAAGAATTGGTCTTGGAAGAAAATTGAGATAACTCTTTGTTGATTTTCTATGCGGACTCGAAATATTTTTTTTGTGAGGAAATATTTTTTACTTACTTAGATAACTAGAACCAAAACGGAGAGCAATGTGCATACAATTTTCTCTTTTGAAACAATTAAATCTCTCCAGCAATGGCATTCAATAAATTACAAAAAAGCTGTAAATTAATCTTTGGAGTTACCTTTCCAATTTTTTTGACATTTCGTAACTGTCCATAATTTTGGAGATCTATTTCAAATAAGATCCATTACAAATTTATCAACTTCCATCCTCTCAAAAACTGACACATTTCTTGAGTAGTGCAGAGTGCCACTGAGAATTGTGCCGCGTGCCACACGTGAAATAGGTTGCCAACCCCTTTTCTATCGCATGAATGTAAAATTGTATCATATTGTTTGTTCATTTAATACAGCATATTAAAACGTGAATTTAGGTTTTTCATTGCTTTAAATCCACTCATTCTTCCTTTGAAAATCATTTATTCAGAAAAAATTAAACACACAGTTTCGTTCTCTACATCATTTACCTAGAGCATTGATCTTCAAACTGTGTTCCACAGAACCTTGAGATTCCACGAGTCACAATAAAAAAAAATCGAAAAGAAAAATTATAAATGTGTATGCAAAACGGATTCAAGTTCTCATGAAGTTCGTATAACCACAATTATCTAAAAATGATCTCATACATTAAAATTAAAATTTTTATTTATACATAACTTAACTTTATTGTGAAAAACTTTTTAAACTTTTATTGTTTTATAATAAATGAATTTAAAACTTTTCTTTCTTCATCTATTAGATTATGAATATACTATTGTTTGCTATCCCAAGTTCCACAAAGTAATTTTGTACTAGTTAGTGTAATATTCTAAAACCTTTTACATTTGTGGGGGGGGGACACCTATAATGAAGAAGATTGAACAATTTATCGACATATCAAGAGATTCAATGCTTAAATTTAAGCTAGAACACCAAAATTTTAGGTTGCCAATTCTTGCAAAATACGCAGAATTTCTCATATAGCTGTGAACATTTTAATGCCATTCACAAAAATGTATTTAGTAAGTGAAAAATATTTCTCAACGCGAGTGTCTACAAAAACAAAATATAAAAACGAATTAAACGCGGAATATGAAATGCTACTGCACATAATTTCCAAGGGCCGACAGTTTGTGTAAAAAATGTGAACACATATATCTCAGTTACTAAATATGATGCATGCGCAGGTGACATTTGGATCACAAATTAATATTATCAATGAATAAATAACATTAACATTACATCATAAAATTTTCTAATAAGAAATAAAATTTTTTAAATTTTCTCTTCATATAACATCAAAAATATATGTTTATCTATATACTTTAAATATTATTTTAAGATATATTCTTTTAAGTGTGGAATGGGATTCCCCAAAAACCAGTACCGAATTACTCATTAGGGGGAGTAGGTGATTGCCTATGGGCCCCACTCTTTTTAGGGGCCCAAAAATAAAAAAAACCCAAATATTTAGCTATTTTTTGCTGCAAGAATTAGTTTTTATTACAGATTCTAATAAATAATTAGTGTTTAGTTACATATTTTTTAATTCGCAGATTATCTGTTATTTTATTTGTGCAATGAAATATATTGCTAAAATGTTGTGTAATAAGATTATTAGAATACAGGGCCCGAGAACTGGACTGCCTAGGGATCTCCATGTCGTTTTATCCAACACTGCGGAAAATATCTTACAGTTTTAAGGGTTCCGTGAGTCGAAAAGTTTGACCTTTGATCTTTGTCCAGAAATAACTCTTCCATGGACAAGATTCCCTGCTGTTTTACCCCCTCCCTCCCCTGAAAAAGAAAAAGAACTACCAATTTTACGATTGTGACCCCCCTACCCCCCTTTCTTAGCGAGCGTCGGCTTTCGCTGAGGGGAGAATTTTGTTGAGAGGAGTACCCGAGAGAGAAATTTATTGCCCATCTTGGGAATCTTCAGAAAAATATTTGTGCCAAAAATTTCGCAAAAGTCAACGCCATCTAGATGTCATGTAAGATGTTAAACAACTGACGGGCTTCCCCTTAATATGGGAGGAGTCTTAACACCGAGAGAGGGGGTTGCAAGTTCAATTTCATATAGTTGGATTTTCCATGTTTAAAAAGATCATAATATTTAATATTATTTCAAAAAATACTCAGCAACATGTCTCTATATCGATACAAATAATTACAATTTTTCTTATCAACTATCTAATTATTGATTTGCTTCTAACACAATATTAAAAAGGGGAAAATAAAAGTAATTGTGTTTTATAAGCAATGAAATATGAATAAAATACTAGGGTTTAGTAACAGGTTTTCTCCCCAAATTCCTAGCATATAATCGAAACTCGAAAAGGTATCCGATTAACATTCTGTACTCTGACCAATACTAAATTATTTCTGATAAAAAACATGCCTTACAAAGTCTCAATCAAATTAATGTCAATTAAATTAATTAAATATTGTACTAGTCAATTAATTATATACTAACAAAGTGAAATTATTTAAATAATGATTATATCTATCAATTACATTAAATCTGCTCTAGTATTACAATTTAATTCCTTTCAGAGAATGACATGGATATCAATTTTGTCCATCTACGATTAGAGTTGGGTAATATTAAGATACCTAAAATTTATTTTCCAACGTTTTCATGAATATAGCCAGAAATACAACATTTCAAATAATATATTCATGAATTATTATTGAATTTATTTAAAAACATTTTACTGTTTCTTTGAATATTATAATGAATGTTAACCGTTAGTACTGAGTGCAAAATGAAAATGACTGAATCCTTATTTCACACCTTAAAGAATTTATATATAAATTGTTTTATGGGATATTGTCCATACGTGGATATTTTTCCAATGATATCTATTTTGTGCAGAATTTTTTCAGGATATAAATACATTTAATTCATATGTTTTAAAATGCGGTAAATGTGTATAAAATGTGCGAGATAAATGTTCCCCATTGGTTGACTGAATGGCGTTTTCTTGGGGGAAAATGATGATATAATTTTAATAATAACGAGGCGGGAACGTGTTATTAAGATGGAGTAGTTTATTAATAAAAATCTTAATTCTCTTTACGTTCATAAGTACCGTAAAATCCGGTACTTATAAACTTTTAGCGTGCGCTTTTAACTCGAAAAATAAGATCGAAATTTACTGGTGTGCGTTATATATATATATATATATATATATATATATTGTTACGAATTTTGTATAAAATAATGTAAATAATTTGTATTTGGATGTGCAATGCCTTTATATTACTCTATGCTATATTTATTTCATGATAAGATTGTAATATTCACAAGCAACGCCGTCCTTTACGTTATAATGGCGATTCAATGGGAACTTGGCGAAATTTTGGCGATAGAGCCCAGTTGGCATAATTTTTGGCGACCATGTTGGAGAGTTCGGGAACTTCTGGATTCTTCTAGAAATTAGTAGAGAAATCCACTAATTTCACGATCTGTGGCGCGAGCGCATCTTTCCAGAATTTTCGGCCTCTGCTATAAATAGAGAGAGACGCACCGCAACGGTCAGTCTGATTTCAACCAGCGAGTAGTAAGCATTGTTTTGATTAGCGATTAGTAGACTTGCCTTGAATTTAATCAGATCGGCTGTGCTTGTGAATAATAATTTACAAACGTGTATTTTAGACACTGTTTGTTGTGTCTGAGCGCTGTTGAAGGTGTGAAATCCTTCTGTTATGTATTCTGTGAACTTTGCTGTTGAATCCTGTATTTGTAAGGATTGATTTACGCCAATAAATACACATCGCTCGCGAAGAACTGTCTTGTTGCTTACGACTGCTTCTGCATAAAATCCTCGAACCCCGATCTACGTAACAATATATATACGTCGGGTATAAAAATGAAAGCCTTAAAAATAAAAAAGATAATCATAAAAAAAATTGGACTTCAACGTATATCGAAATGCTTATTTAAAAGAAATGATATTCCTTATGAACTTAAAGGATTGTAGTTCTAAAAGTATGCTATTTTTTCTAAAGTTTGGAATAATATCTCGAATGAAGTACTTCAAAACTGAAGAGCATTGCACACATACATTTCAGGTACCTTCGTAAGAAAGGAAGTGCGCGTTACACGGCACATTTACCTAAAAATTAAAAATTGCAGTTTGAAAGTATAGGTGCGCGTTATGTGCCGGATTTTACGGTAGATATTTTTAGGTAAAAATTTAAGTATTAATGGCAAACAATTCCTATTCCATATATTAAATAAACTGAATTATTCAATCCTACTTTGTATATACTTTTTTATATCTTAACATATGAAACAAAAGCATTTTAACATTTCTGTATTTTCAAAATTCGAAGAGCCGCTTAGAAAATCTATGTAGATATGAAATTTCTTTCCTTCATATTGTGTTCTAAAAATTCAATCACAATAATTAATTTTTTTTTGTAAATTATTTAAATGTGAAATATATTTTTCGATAAATAACTGCTTACATAATTAAGTAATGTGAATAGTTATTCTAAATTTTAGATTATTGGAGCTAAAATCATTCAATTTGATAATCTAGAATAATATTTTTAGTATCTTTCTTAAAAATTTCTTGAGATGTAATACGGAAAAAATAACTGGGAAGAAATTGCTCCTAAAATAATTTATTTAACGGACATTTTAAATAAACAATCACATATATTTTCAAACAACAGTTAATTTTTTTACAGAATAGCTTTACCGAGACCAAGACCGATAGGAGCAGCAAGTCCAAGACCGAGTTTTCCAACTCCGAGACCTACGGGGGCTCCGAGAAGACCGGTTCCAATAGCCAAAGGAGCTGCTGCGATTCCGTTAGCGAGGATTCCGTTTCCGGCAATAACTCCGTTTCCGAGGATTCCGTTGGCGACAAGTCCGTTACCGATGAGTCCATTAGCAATAAGTCCATTACCGGCAAGAGCAATTGGAGCAGCAGCTACGGCAAGAGGGGCGGCGGCGATGGGAGCAGCAGGGGCAACGTGGTTGATGGCGGTTCTCTGGGATGAGACGGTGGCAATGGTGGGAATGCCAGCGATCAGTCCTTTACCAAGTCCCAATCCAAGAGGTCCGGCAGCAAGAATGGGAGCACCTAGAGCAGCTGGGGCAATGAGGGAAGCTTGGGCAGCTGCCAAAGCAGCGCAGAAGATGACGACCTGAAAAAAAAAGAAATTATTATAAAGTTTACAAATCTAAGATAACATATTTGTATGACTGTGTTAAAGAAATATTTTAGAATAAAGAGTTTGCGTTATTTAGTGAATTCTTAACAAATAAATTTGAGGTGTTTGTAAAAATAAAATGTAATTTTAAAAAAATAAAAGTGAACTTTTTCAATGTTTGTTCAAAAATTAATTGCTTCTGAATGGTTAATCCTACCTGAAGAACTTATGTGCACCTTTTTGATATGCATAAAAGAGAATTTAACAAAGGAATGATGGTATGTTTAAATCAATTCGGAATTTGTTTTTGAAACCTTCAATTCACTCAATAGATATATAAAACTTCTTTTTCGTTAAGCGAAAATAATTTCGAAAAAACTATTATCATCTCGATAGAAACTGTCTGAATGAATTAATTGAAAGAAATATATCTTTAATTTAAACGACCAAAACATTCAAAATTACTTTTTAATGAATAGTACTTAAAAATATTTTCAACATTTAAATCAATCGAAATATATCAAGCTTAACTAAAATCGTTTATATTATTTTCAATGCAAAATTCGTATAATATTATTAAATAGCTATAGAAATTGAATCAGTATTTTTAAAGCGACACCTTACAATAACATAAATGTTTCTTACCTTAGCGAACATTTTCGGAACTTAAGAATGTCTAGCGTTTAGAAGCTAATGATTCTTGCTCAAGACATCTTGCTTTTATACTGCATTCGAAATAAAAATAAAATAGATGGTATATGCAGTTTTTTTCTTAAGCGGTAAGTAAACAAAATCTAATATTAGTTGTCGATTATAGCATCTGTGCCTGTTACACAAATGATTTGGCATTGAAACCAACCTGACAAATAAGTTCTGACTGGATATAGCCGGTTCTAATTTTTTGCTAGTATACCACACCCTTAGCAATATGTAACGTTCTTCTTTTGCCATCAAGGTTTTCAGACATGTAATATTCATCTCACGTTTGTGTAAATCTAAACAGTACATTAATCTCTGTTTGGTATTTCCGATTATTTTAAAAGTTTGAAATTTTTTTTTATTTGCTAGTATAAATTTTAAGCCAAAAATTTTGATGGTTAATATATTAAAAAATATATAACATATCTTCAACCAAAAAATGTGCGACTATAATAATGTTGTACGTTTGTATCATAATCCTCTACGTTAAAATAATACGTTTGTATAATAATGTTATATGCTTTTACTGCGTTCCTCTACGTTTGTATAATAATGTTACAAATTTCCTTTAATACAATGAAAAGGATTTTACCGTTTTATAAAATTATTTGATATAATTCTTGAAAAATTTTAGCGAACACTAAAAACTAATTCTGAATATAATTTGCTTTGTATTTTCTGACGCTTTTCTTTAACATTGAAATAATTATATTAAATATTTGGGAATTAAAAATACTGCATTGAATTTATAGCAGTATAATTGTTTGACTAACTTTTTTTTATCTGGCTACAAAGTTACGATTTCCCGATATCTGTGGAAAATTTAATTCATCAATATAATAAAACTATAATTTTTTTGAAAAACTTTTCAAAATAATCCAGCGAAATTCAGTATGGTTATTTACTGATGTTTTTTCAAATACAAAGACTTTTATATCGAATTTTCTTAGTTTGATTTAGTATTATAAATTACATTTCAAATAAAAGTTTTCTATAAAATTTTACTACGTTTTTTCCTTTCTAGTTCATTCAACTTATCCTTTTCTAATTGACTATTGCTGGGGAAGGTTAAATAACTTTTTCGTGTAATCTTTTTTAATATATTTCACTCATATGAAATATTTCAACGTTACAAAATTATTTTCTCCCATTTATAATAAAATTAAATAGAACACTTTCGGAAAAATTAATTCAGTTAAACTCTCTTTTTAAATTTAAATTTCAAGCTAAAAGTTTTTTATCGGAAAATATTTCCTAGTATATCATACCTCCATTTTTATAAACTATGTAAAGTTCTTCTGTAAATTTTCGTTGAAAGTTTTTGGTTAGTTAATAAAACTTATGCAATAAAACTGAAGCATTTTTTTCAGCTTAAATAAGCAATTAGCATTCACATATCAAATTTCTTGTGGTACTGCCTGATGTTTTTAGTAAGAGCTGAAGAATAACCGAAAAATGTATTAAATTATATCGATGTTACGTATAGGTTAATATTGAATTTTTTAGAAAATAAGACATTTTTTTCGTTTAAGTCTAAGTAGTGGTAATTTAAAAATATAATAAATAATACAAAAGTATTAACTTATAAGTTTTAGGCTCCAACATCAAAACAAAAGATACATAGGTCTGTTCCTAAAAGAAATTATATGATTGATTATGAAAAAAAATATTGACATAATTATTTAAATGCCCCATAATATTGGCAAGGAAAGCTAAATTCCATAACCAACATTCATTCTTAAGAAGCAAGCACGCATTGGGTAGTCCATGCCAGATATTTTAAACACGCTCCCAAAGATTCCAAAATCTCGGAGAGAGTTTAAAGTGTCTAGAAATATTTGTGTGTGTGTGTTTTGGCTTCGCTTTCAAAATTCTTAAAGAAGAAAGCATACTGAATATCTTGAATACCTCTATACTCCTTAAAAATTTTTTTATGCTTTCTGAATGAAATATGAATAGAAAACTCGTATTCCATTCACTCCTATTTATCCATTCAAATAAAATAAGAGTGACTAGACTACAAGAGTAATATTTCCTCAATGAAATATAAAGTACAATATTAGGAATTTTCCATTATGCGATGTTAAAAGTACAGAACAGTCAAGATTGTCCGCTGCAATAATTATTTCAAAATATTTATAAGTCAAAATTAAACATGAAGTTAAAATGTGTATGCAATATGGAGAAAGAGAAACATTAGATTCGAAAAAGATAGAAAATTTTTTTTTTTTATAAAAAAAACACTTCAAGAATATTATACGCAAAATTAAATATATATGTTTAAATTATTTTAACGTTTTGATTGAGAATTCATGGCCACAAGGATTGTTAGCTGATGAAAAACAAGCAACTATATCCTCGGTAATACCCACAATAGTATAAGAAAGGCGTTCTCACGATCCGCATTTACGTCAACGAGTTGACAATTTCGGCCTTGTTGGTTCACGTGCGGAGTCCATGTTTGATGTGTTTGAATAAATGACTTATGTTGTCCTTCATTTTAATTCCTCCGAGCGAAACAATTAAAAGGATTTCATATTAAACAAATGATGGTCATGTAAGGTATTGAGTTTTAAAGTTACACAATACATAACTCGAAATAGCTTGCCAGGATCACTGGAGCACGAGAACTTGTACGTCAGATTTTCTTTCACATTTTTGTAAAGTTTATCAACATTTAAATTGAAAATTCTACGAAATCGAAAACTATACTTTCACCCTATTTTCCTTTAAATTTTGTAATTAAAAGTGATGTCCAGACTAATTTTTTTGTAACTTCATCTTTTTTATTTATTTATTTACCAAGTAAAATAATTGACACCCCTCTTTTTTCCCCTCAAATTTTTGTTTTGTTTCATCATTTATATTGTATTATGTATTTACAAAAAAGGCAGATAATATATAGGTAGAGTTAAGAATTTATTAGAAAGTTTACAATTACTAAGCTAACATTCTAGTAAAAGAGAGGAGAAAAACTCTTTTAACGAGTTGACAGTACGAGTCAATACAGTCCACTGACCTTGAAGCTAAACAAGAGTGAAAACTATTAAGTATTTATTTAGTTTTGACTGGGAAGTAAAATATCTTAGGCGAGAAAAAAAACTCAAACAGTGAATTCTTCCAGTTTGAGTTTTGCAGTAATTTTTTTAAAAATGTTGTTCAGTTTCATCGATTTTTAATCTAGACTTTTGTGCCCATCCGTCTTCAGTTGTTAAGTGGCAACTTCCCTATTAATTACACGAAACTCGGAACTTTTAGGCAAAATGACCAAAGTAGATGTTTTCAATAGTGCTTAAAGCTCACACTTTTTTGCATTTCATTTGACATATTTTTGCCTGATAATAAAATAAAAAAAGAATAGAATCATGCAATACATTAGTATTCTTTAATTTTTTTTTTACCATTAACATCACAGTATTCTATGTTCGATAATGATTGGAGATATATACAGTTCTAAGAGGAGGTATGAATATCACATAATTTAAATCAAAGTAATTGAAACGTCATTTAAGATTTGAAATTTTCGAGACAAATCAGAAGGTAGGATATATAATATTATTTACCTCCCACTCCCTCGGTGGATGCCTCTAAATGTTTGATCACTATCAATAGTTTATCGAAAACTAAATGTACCAAATTTGATATCATTTGCGGATATTCTTTGAAATATATGATCACATTTAACTATCGTAACAAAAATAAATTCGAAAAGAGATGTACAAACATTTTTCTTTAAAACTTTTATTATATTTCTTCTTAAAATGTCATTCCCTCATTTATTTCAAATATAAGTAATTTCTTAGAGTAATACATTATTAACCCTTTAAGCCAGGGGTGGCCAATCTGCGGCACACGTGTCCCAGTGTGGCATTGCTGAGTTGAAACAGCGGCACGCGAAGACTTATGGGAAGATTTAAAAAATTTAAAACGTAATAAGTACCATTTTTTTAAACTATTTTATTGAAATGTGGTTGTCTCGGGTTTTATTTTAAATACACTTAAACGAATTACAATGAAAAATAATAAAGTAGAGAATAATCATTCATTATTGTGTGAGCTGGCTTTCCGGAGGAAGTGTACTAGTGAGATTTTAAAATTTGAGGTATTTTGTCTTAAAATATCTGGAAGAAAACAATCAGCAACCTGCTGAGTGTGTATTCACTACTTAAGAATGAAGATTTTCTAAGGGATTAAACCTTTCTTAATGAAACTATGGGATATTTAAATAATTTAAATTTAAGGTTACAAGGAAAAGATTGCACTTTTCCAACCCTGATTGCTCATATATCTTCTTCTGAGAAAAAACTTATGCTTGTTTGGTCTCGATTTTTGAGAGAAAAAGACTAACACATTTCACATTAATGCAGGAACTCTATCAAAGTTAAGAATTCTTCAAGCTATGATAAATTTAAAAATTTAACATCCACTTCGCAAGATCCTTTCAGTGCTAGGTTAGATAATTTTCAAGATGATAAAAAGATACTGATATTGTCATACAACTTTTTTTATAATTTCTCTGCAAGACGTTAATTGTTACCCACCTGAAATCCAAATTGGAAATATTGACCATCATCACTCTGAGCACTGAAAATCAAGTAGATAAGAAACTTATTTCAACTGCAAGGAATCCGAATTATGTAGAATTTGGAAAGTTGAAAACTTTTTTTATAATTTCTCTGCAAGACGTTAATTGTTACCCACCTGAAATCCAAATTGGAAATATTGACCATCATCACTCTGAGCACTGAAAAGCAAGTAGATAAGAAACTTATTTCAACTGCAAGGAATCCGAATTATGTAGAATTTTGGAAAGTTGAAAACTTTTTTCATAATTTTTCTGCAAGACGTTAATTGTTACCCACCTGAAATCCAAATTGGAAATATTGACCTTCATCACTCTGAGCACTGAAAAGCAAGTAGATAAAAAACTTATTTCAACTGCAAGGAATCCGAAATTAAATGCTAAGCAAATTTTGGAAATCTTGGAAATATTACCATATTCTGACATGAAAGCGTAATAAGTTATTTCAACTGCAAGGAATCCGAATTTTGTAGAATTTTGGAAAGTTGAACCCAAGCAATTTTCCAAATTTACGACTTCGTTGTCAGATATTGGAGTTATTTTTAAATTTATAAACCCGTGCACACGCAATGTATAACACGGGCATACAACACAGACAGAAGAAAGGATTACAACACAAAATCCATGCTTCTCGGATTCGAACCAGTTACGGACCGCAGTCACTTCACTGACACTATTCGATGGGCGCTTGTTGGAGGTTTGGATCAATACTTTTGTGAACATTGTGAACATAATAAAATGTTCTATTGTGAACATTATAAAATGAAAATATCACTCAAAATTAACTGATATACTCCTAAAACAGCCTAATTTTCTTAGCATCTCCGAGAACTAATACTAATATAGATGACTTGGTAAAAAAAAATACACACAAGTTTAAAACCGCAATTAAGAAAACACTTACAGTTCAATGATTATTTAGAATGAAATGTGTTATTAATTTAATTTTATTCTTAATCTAACGGATTGAACTTGCCAAAAGTTCGTTAACAATAAAACCTAAGTTTGTACTTTTGTCTTACTTATTAAATTTTTAAATTCTTGCTTAAAAAATGTACTTTTTGCGGAAAAATTCCATTATAAACCTATAAGTAACTATTTTTCACTTTTTCATATTCTTTTGTTTGTTGGAAAAGTTGAAAGTATAATTTTTCTTTATCAGATAGTGGCACTCTTCCTAAAAAGATTGGCCACCCCCACTTTAAGCAGCTTGCCAGTACACCGTACGAGCTACCAAAAGTTAGCCACAACTGGTTTCCCCCCCCCTACGCTGTACGCGGGCACTGATATTTTCTTTCTTTTTTTCATTTGCTTTTATTTTTAATTCTTATGGTGCATTATTTAGTGCTAGTATTTTGAAAAGGTGATGTATTTTCTCTATGGTACCGAAATGCTTTTCGTCCGGCTTTTTTTTGTGGTGAAGACGAGAATTGATATGGTATTTAATTATAAACAATAAAAAAGTGATTTTTTTAAAAAGCATTTTGGGTAAAAAAAATAACCGCTGAAGGGGTTAAAACTAAAACTGAAAACTAATTATTTTACCAATCATAACAAAATACATATTTCAAAATCTATGAGAAAAAATCACGGATATTTTTAAAATTTTCAATAAAACTGAATAAGAAAACTTTTCCCAGGAAGATGTTTTAAATCTCAGAATTTTGGTTGAATCAAGTATTTTAAAAATGTCCTTTGATACTAAGAGTTTGTTTGATTACTTTGTAATATATTTTTGAATTTAATTTCCAATTTGTAAGCCTATATATATTTTTTCTATAACATTATATTCACAGCGTAGTCAGAACATTAATCTTGAACTCTAAGCTTGCAAAACAAGGATAAATAAGCCCAATTAATAATAAATATAAGGGAATTACTAAAATTGTATTATCATAATTCAAGAAAACATTATTTTAAGCCATTAAAACACAAAAATATACGTTTAATAAACGGTAGAAATCCAGGGTTATAGTGGACTAGCAATCAGCATACACTGGTGTAAGAAATTAAGAGAATTTGTATATTTTATTTAATTGCATGAAAAGAAATGAACTGAATGAAAAACCCCTGCTTCTAGATAAAAATGCAAATCTTATACGGCAAATACTTAATTGTATACGTGTGTGTAGGGGGAGCCAGCAGATGAACAGGCTTTATAAGCAGAGGCGGATTAAGCTAGTTGGAGGCCCCTGGCGGTAAAAGGTTTGGGGCCCCCTGGGCTGAAAAGTCGAAAAACTTAAATAGTGAAAAAATTCGCTGACCTTAAATTCTCAAAATAAAATGTATAGCTAAAAAAATTAACGGCTAAAAAAAAATTAAAGTTTATTTTAAAGAATTAAAAAAAAAACCTTATTTAAAAGCTTAAAATTTTGCTATACAACTTTACGTCTTGATTTTTCTTGGGTAAATTCATCGATTATTTGTGTCGTATCTATTTAGTCCAAAACATCTTGTTCTATATATAAAATGCCATGCTGTTCAGTTTTTCTTCTCCCCTACTACTTCTTAAATAATTTTTAACGCGCTTTAAAACCGAAAAAGATCTCTCACCTGATGCATTTGATATCGGTATAGTTAAAAATATTTTTTAAAGTATCTCTGCATTAGGGAAAGTCGAGACCATTTCTTTTGCAACTCAATAAATTTCTATTGGAGTGTTCATTGTATCTTTGTTTTCTTTTAAAAATAACAAAAACTGATCCAATTCATCGTCAAAATTAAACGATTCAATATCGTCTTTGTAAATATCCTTTGATTTTTGTACAGCTTTCTTCTTAATTTCAGGTAACATCTCGTCAAAAAGTACAAAAAAAGTGTTTGATAACATTTTCATATATTCCAGCTCTTCGGAATAGTTCTGCACTTGCTCTATCACATATTCCATAGAATGAGTTGACCAAGAAAATTTCCCTATTTTCAAATTCATGACCTTCTTTATAGTTTCACCGAAAATAATTTTTCTCTTTCGCTGCCTGCAAGTTTGTCCAACTTCCTTTTCAAATGAGAGCCCTGAGCCAGTTGCTTCTTGTTCTACTTTTCCAAATTCATTCCTGAAATTTTGTATATAATTTTTTAAAGATTTCAGTAGATTAGTTCCTTTTAATAGCTCACACCCAACTGATTGTAATGCTTTGCTAGTAGCACTCACCCTCTGGAGTATGGTATCCCAAATCACGGTCATTAGGGAAGTTTCATACTTCCCCTTCTATTTCAAAAGAGAAGTTGCCTCTAGTATTGTGATCTTCTCCTCATTTGTATCACGGATTTCAGCCCGGGCCTCTTCTATGTGTGTATAACCAAGTCTTATAGCTCGTACGGCATCTGCTCTTGCTGACCATCGTGTATCTGAAACTTTTTTTCCACAGATATTGCATGTTTACTCCTTTCCAGATTTTTATTTAAAATTAGCCAGCGATGGGTTGACACAGAAAAAAAATTGAATAATTTCTGTACAAGAATAAAATATTTAATTGCATCGCTTCAACTTTCTGCGGCTACATTTCCTACTAAATTTAAAGAATGAATGGCACAAAGAATATACACTGCGCTTGAACTGTGTTTTTTAATACGTGCCTGTAGACCTGAGTACCACCCGGACATATTAGACGCATTATCAAATGTCCCTCTGCAATTTTTAATATGCAGTCCAAATTTAGAGCTAAAATTTCTAAAGCATTTAAATTTTTTCCCCAAACTCATAAAATTACATTATCTTTTTTCAAATTTTCTGATAGAATAATGAAATTTCTGATTTAAGGGGGTCACTTCACGCAGCCTTTTCTCTATCTCCGTAATGTTAAAAATGACCAAATTTAAGGAACATTTTTGAAAAATTGACAAGTTGTACAGTCATGAATTTTTTTGTGTAGATTTATTGTATTGTTTTTATTATTTTAATGAGAGCATTTCTCAAAGTTTTGATTAGTTGTTTTTTTAAAAATTCATATGTGGAGTAACACGTCAAAATTATTAAAACGATGAAAATTCTTGTACATTTTAATCCATAAAATTTTTTTGAATAAGTTTTTTGACAAAATCTCTCATTAAAATATTTATTTGTATAGTGTTAACATATGTGCAAAGTTTCAAAGCTATAAATTAAGTAGATTTTCAAAAAATGTTCCTTTTGTGTTGAAATTTACACTTTTGAGAAATAGTGATTTAAAGTAAAAATTTACTATTAACTAATACGTACCAGAACCACAACTTGGATTTCAGGTATCATATGCAAGATCATCTTCTTGTCTACATTTTAATTGTTTGTTTTTATTTCTAGCTTCTTTGGTTCATTGTAAAACTGCCTATTTCGCTTTCTTAATATGCGCATGATCTACTTCTTCCAACGTAAAATCCAGGGTTTGAATGTTTAATACATCTAAAACTTTTAATTTGGTAATAAAACCTTGATTATATAAAAATGTAGCTTCAAATATTATAGTTTTTTAAGTTCCTAATTGTATAAATACAGTTTTTGGAACTATAAATCAAATACAATTTAAGGTTTCATTGAAATTTTAAGTTTTACCGTGAAAGCACCTAAATAAAAGTTCAAGACTAGAGAAATATCTAAATACTTTTTAATGCAATTGCTAATTGCAACAGGTGAGTTGTGTTAAGCTTATGTGTGTCACCTTTCAGTATGAACCTATTATATTTACACCACGAATCACCTCCTATGGGGCATAAGCCGTGTCGTATTTTCAAATCTGTGGAGAGTTTATGAAAAAAATATAGCCCAAATAGTTTGCATCATGACTGACAAGTTTTCTGAGTTGCTTCAAATAGCCACACGAAACATAGTATCTTTACAATTTGTCTATTCCTGCATCTGTCAATCTATAACGACCTCCTAGAAATTTTTTGTCCTCAACTTTTTTGCCTTTAAATTTTGATTTTAATGCTCTGCCATGTCTCCATCCTTTTCTCAACATGACCAACACATTCTAATGTTTTAATGTTGACATCTTTCTAAGGTTAAGATTCTAAAACTGCTTTGTATGCTTTAAAGTCCTCATCACCCAAATATTTTGTCGCAATTAGTAAATCGTATTTTGTGTATCGTAAATTGTGCTGTGCCTCTGAGCAATGGAAGATACAAAGTGCACCTTCAACTTTCATCCCCCTAATACTTCCGAAGTAATCTGCCGAACACTCAATGTTATGTACATTGCCGTTAAAATTACTTGCGTATTTCCTCTATAGTTTTTCGGCATCAACAACTTTCCCAGTGTTCACACTAACTGCTGTAAAAACACCATTCAGAGAAACATGGCCCCTTTTTTGCCAAATGCCATAGACAAACACCGGTATATTAGAACTTGCATTATTAAATGATATTATTTCGAAAGCAGTTATAAATATAATACCATAGACTGGCTAATTTCTGTGTTGTGTTATTTAATGCCATGCATGAAATCGTAAAACCACTTTGGTGGACGTGACAATTCATAATTCTACAAAATATTTTTGCAGTTGCTTCTCTTATCCAATAAAAATAATAGCATATGAAAGCCCAGTGTTTACTTCATATAATTTTGTATATTTTTTGATTAACTACTGTTTTAGTAAACCTGGTATTAAGAAATGTTTGAATAACATCACAACATGTCAACAACTTTAGAACCAAACTTTGGATTTGGCGACCAAAATTTATGTGAATACCTTGTTTCTTACATTTTATTTATAATAAATGTGGTTTCAAAGCACAAGAAAACAGTAGAATGTCCATTATTTCAAAAAAAACTTTCAAATGAATCTACAAAGGAAACATACTCTTTATTTAACTTTCCTAACTTAGCTTTTAAAGTTGAATTATTCATGTATAATTTGAATTCATTATTCTGACTTATGACGCATTTAATTTCTGGACAGTTTGGGTTTTTTGTACCTTTGTTTCCAAACTTTCGTTTTTTAAACGCTTTGTTATTAAACAAAAGCATGTTAAAAATGTTTTAATAGAAACAATGTTTCCAATAGCAGAAATTCGTAAAATATTTGAAGAGGTAAAAAAACAACACGCGAGTTTCCAGAAAGTAAACAAACAGCTACAATTATTCACTTCACTTCTTTCCTGAACAAGTTACGGATCAAAATAAATCCTTTTAATCAATTTAAAATATTTGATGAGGCTGAAAAGTAGCAAGTGTCTTTTGTTTTGAAATGAAAGGGGCGTGGCAATCAGCTGTTTTTTTGGTTTGACGGATGTAAACAAATTTTTAAAAAAATATTAAAATACTTCTAATATAACTAGAACAAAAATTTAAATTGCATTGGAAAGATAAATAGTAGTATTTTATTTTTCCATCAAAATTGAAAAATCGATTTTTGGATTGACTTTTGTGAAGCGACCCCTAATACACACATATTTGTTTAATTCTTTTATTCTTAACAGAAATCATAGTTTAGTTTCTAGAACAAAACGTAGCTTAGCTTCCGGATTACTTATAATCAAAATTATTAAAATATCTCAACCAAAAGTAAACTTTTAAAAATTCTAGGTTTTCTTTTAAAAAACTGTGGGATTTTTTGGAAAAACAATTACAATACTCTTGATTTTTGTAAAGTTTCCTTTTAAAGTTTCTAAATATAAGTTAATAAAACCTTAACTGAATACAAATGTTTTTTACACATTCTAGTTTAGTATTGTTACTATACTTGTTTTTTTTTTCAAAAATCATAATACTTTGTGACTAAACAGAACAATAAAACATTTCCAAAATAATTTGAAATTTCTAAGATAACTCAAAACTGTTTGACAAACGCCACAATATCACAAAAGAAATCTACAATTTTTTAACTAAATTTATATCTTAATTACATTCAAAGTTCCCTATCTCAAAATTAAGCAATCTTACTACATATTGAATAACTTTTCACATTTCTATTTTGTTTGAAATCCCTCTCTTATCTACTTTATAAATTGTGTTTATCATATTTTTATTTCTGAAATACATTTTGCTACCACTTTAAATAGTTTTAAACTAGGAGCAATTAAAAAATAGTACCTATTTTTTTCAACATTTATTATTGTTCTGTAAAAATAAACATTTCATTAAATGCTTTTTATAAGAAATTTCTGCTACAGTTTTGGCATTGCTGCCTTTTTTAAAGATTTTAAATATAGTTATAGATGAATTTTGATTAACTTTATTATCTATTTAAAGAAATTATGCATTTTAAAGTAATTATACGATTTTTATGTATTTTTATAATTAGTTATACACATTTAATTATTAGATTGCATTGAATATCCTTTCAAATTGTCTGGACAAAAGATCTTAGTCAAAAAAGTATCGCCAGTAAATCACTCTTAAAATGGCAATAAATACAAAAAGTTCGAAAGTCAAATTAACGCAAAATTTCCTCAGTTTTCTTCAAAAAGGGGTCTTTTTTTGAGGGTTATTCGGTCCCATTCTTTTCATTCGTCCTTAAGCCTGCCATAAATCTTGATCGTGCTCTTCCCGATCCTGCTTTTGTCCAATGTACCGAAATTCTTCTTTAAGGCGCCCCCTCCCCCTTCCCCCAAACGTTGAGAACTCATTTTGATACTCCTTAAAAAAATAATTAACTATAGACTTGGAGGGTGACGGAAGACTTTTGGCGCTTATGGTCCTATCTTTTCTCAAAACGGGTAGCAGTTATCGAGCCCTTGCTCACCACGAATGCACATTCAGATTCTTGGTTGTTACAGAAATAAAAAAGAACCGGGATAAATATAATATAATACTCTCTTTCACTGAACCATTCATGAAAAAAATTCCGACTAAGGGCCAAGCCTTCCTGTAGCTTCTTAGTACGACGTTTATTACAGTCAATCAATCAATAGACGAAGGGGTTATTGTCATTTAAAGGCCAATAACATTCTGAATGGATTTTTTCCATCCAAATAAGTGTTATCTGTGTATTTCACTTCAAACGATCTTTCTGTCGATCCGCTCTGAATGAGAAGTTTTTCCTACATTCAAAGATCACACCACTCCTTGTATTCTCATTATTTTGAGTAATTTTATCAGCTTTTAAGTTTTTCTTATTGCGTTTCCTGAGATTCAGAATTCACACGGAAAACTTATATCGTTTTAAGCCGGTGACATACTATTTTATAAACGTAAAATAGCTGGTAAAATGTTATCAATGGTAAAAGACCATTGATAACATTTTACGACTTTTTGCTTACACATGTGGGCCCTGTAGCTAGGAGCTTTTATTTTCGATGACGTAATATCGCCAGATGATATGTATAAATTATGGCAATGTAATGTGTGTGTTTTTATGTCAGAAAGTATTTTGCTTTACTTCATCTCAGTAAACTAATTTTTTTAAATCTTCTATTTTCCATATGCTCGCGCCCCCCTCGTAGGGTTATCACGCTTCCCCCTCGGGGGGAGGTGCGCCCCACATTTTGAGAAACGCTGCTCTACAGTTTTTTTCCAAAAATTACTTTCATCTATTTCACTATTTGATTCATTCATCAATTTAGAGAAATTTCAATCTCATTTAAATATTTCGCTATTTCTGTCATGCTGACTGAAATAAAACTGATGCTAAATTTGCAAAATACTTCAATCCAGTGCCGGATTACTCGTTAGGAGGAGTAGGCAATTGCCTATGGGCCCCGTGCTTTTTAGGGGCCCACAAAAGCGTGTTCTGATTTCTGTTAGAGCTCCAAAAACAGGCTAAGGGGCCCGAGAACTCGACTGTCTAGGGGCCTCCATGTCGTTTAATCCGACACTGCTTCGATCTCTTTCCCCACATTCTCAAAATATAAACACGAAAATCCAGATAACAATAAATCACGAACCTTCAAATACTAAATTCTTTCGAAAGAACTAAACATTGGTAGTTGTTTATAGTCTGAGATCTGGGATCATTATTTTAATATAAGAAATCTGGGATCAACTTTTTAAAAACTTGGAACCGAAAACATATATTAAAGACCAAAGTTCAGGAAAACATTTTTTTAAAAAAAAAGCAAAAAACAAACGGATTTCAACCAC
This sequence comes from Trichonephila clavata, assembly GCA_019973975.1. Taxonomy (NCBI): domain Eukaryota; kingdom Metazoa; phylum Arthropoda; class Arachnida; order Araneae; family Nephilidae; genus Trichonephila; species Trichonephila clavata. The sequence goes on along the minus strand of BMAO01018667.1, from coordinate 53,296 downwards.
AATTAAATGCAACACTAATTGAGGGCAACACTATGAGGGCAACACTAATTGTTATACGATTCAAATCGTGGGTAATCATTGGGGTTGCAATAACAGTACAAATTTTTTTTGTTGCACGTTGAACTTATAACTGAAGTCTATCAGCTTGGGGCCCCTGGCGGCCGCCAGGTCCGCTAGCCGCTTTATCCGCCTCTGTTTATAAGTGCGTGCAAGTTAAGACGTATTTCGTTCGCCAGCACACCTCGGCGAATTTCTCGGTGTTATTTTGAAGCAATTGGTTCTATTAAAATTGTAACAGTAAAAATGAGTAACCACCAACGTTTAGATGATGGAATGAGGAGACGAATTATTGAGAGGCTAGAAGCAAGCCAATGTCAAGCCCCGATTTTTAGAATTCAATTTAACGCCCAGTGTCGAATGTAACCTATGGAAACAGTTCCAGGATACTGGATCTATCGAGAGAAAGCCTGGGCAAGGTCGTCCGAGAAACGCAACGACCAGAGAAAATCGCTATTTGTCGATAATAGCGAGGCGTAAAAGCTTCTCAGCTTTCTTGTTACTTGTATGCAGCCACAGGAACCCGTGTATCAAGGGTGACTATTTCAAAAAGACTTAATGAGAGAGGGTTGTTTACCAGAAAACCTACTGTTTGCATCCCATTCACGTCTACGAACAGGATAGTCCGCTTAGCTTGGTGCATACAACATAGAGCTTGGAGTATGGATCAACGAACAACCTTTTTGTTCTCCGATGAGTCCCGTTTCAGCCTAAACACCGATTATCACCGTACGTTTATATGGAACTAGGGACCCACTACTTAACCTCCAATATCCAAGAAATCGACAATTATGGTGGAGGAAGTGTAATGGTCTGGAGAGGCATCATGTTGGATGACCGTACACATCTCCACGTCTTTGAAACAGGCTCTGTGACTGGTGTGGGATATAGGGATGAGCTCTTGGAGCATTATGTTCATCTTTTCAGGGGTGCATGTGACCCCGAGTTCATTTTAATGACGATAACGCGAGGCCACATGGAGCCATTCTGGCCGACGAATTTCTAGAGAGTAAGGATATTCTCGGTATGGATTGACCAGGCAGGTCTGCAGACCTCATCCCTATAGAGCATGTCCGGGACGCTCTGGGGATGGCAACTGCTACGCGCAACCCCCTCCGCGAACCATCCACACAGCGTTGCTGAACGAATGGGACCAAATGCCACACGAAATACTGATATATAATGTGCCTTATTTCAAGTATGACATCACAGTGCGAGACCTGTATAGCTGTAAGAGGGGGCCATTCCCCTATTAACCCATTTCTTTTTTTAATCTGCAACCGCTGTTTTTTACCTTCCCACTCCAACGAGTTTTACTCTCGATCATGCCTGTGTATTGCAATTGTTGAATGGTTATTTGTTTTGTATTGTATCAATGTATGTACATATTAAATTTCATTAAAATCGGTCCATTAGTTCCAGAGATAATTGATTAAGGCTGCAAATTCTCTTAATTTCTTACACCAGTGTATATCACACTTGATTCTAGCAATTTCAATAGACCATCCTATTCCGGGAGTTGATCTACATTAAATTTGTCAGATTTAAAGTTCTCGCGTTTGAAACGAATGAATGAGAAGAGTACAGTACTAGCTGACGTGCAAATTCATTTTATTTTTAATTTAGATCTCACTATAAAACAACAAGAGGGTCACTGGCAACGGATTTCTTGATTTTGAACCATGGTCAAGTGTTTGAGACGACACCTCTCTCTCTCTCTCTGAGCTGGGTCCTCCACTACAAACTTCAACTCCACGTCACCGAGCGGACTTTATGTCTCGACAAATTTAACCTTGTGGCGTTTGAGATAAATAAAGATAGCGTGATATTGTGATTATTTTAAATATTTAGTTTATTAATTACAGTATATACACTTTGAAGTTATTAAACTATTGTTTAGAATTATTAGAGTCCAAGTTCTGTGGTTTGTGAGGGAAGAGGTACATCTCGACTCTATGAAAGTTCTCAACCGTCTCCTCTCTTTGCCTTCTCTAGGGTCTCTGGGATGAAAAGGGGTTGGCATCTTTATCTTCAAGCTACATCCAGTTTGTGGGTGGAGTAGGAGGTTCCACGTAGTTTCAAAGGTTTTCAGGGTGAGGTCCAAGATCGCGCAATATTTTAAGGGTGCAAATGTCATTGCGCGTAATGATCATATCCACAAAAGAAGCCGATTCACTGCTGTGTGGCGGGAAACGTCGCAACCTGTATCAGGACTCTAACTGTGGATCTTCATTGGCTCAAGGACTCGACAACGCCGGCCACGAGTTCGCAACCGTGACCACTCGGCTACAGCGACCACATATCGGAAATGATATTGAATTCAAACACATGACTAAAAACATGTTTAATGTGACCCGGAACATTAGTTAGTTAATGAAGTACAGCATGTTTTTATAGTTAACTATTAAGATTGGTTAACTTTAACCAGTTGAATACAAAATTTATTTTCTTCAGAGTGTCTTGAAAGCAGTCTGACGTTTAGCACAAAAAAGGAATTAAATGATATTCGCGTCTTATACATGTTATATAAATTATATAATTTTATATTTATTTTAGTGAGACAATTTTTTGTTGGGTACCAATATATAGAATGACAATTTACTATAGAACTTAAAATTATTAAAATATTTTGACTCATCAAAATTTGTTTATTTTTTATTTTTTTTAGATTCTGCACTTTTAATTTAAAAAAAAAAGTAAAAAGGGTTAATAATATGTATTTTTGTGTGATACTTTTTGTTTTTTTGAACATTTTATTAATTTTTACTAATTTCGTAATATAATAAGGAATTTTTATAGACTTTCTACTTTAAGTCCATATGAAAACAAGCACATTTTGTCTTCTTTACAAATAAATGAATTATTTTTATTTTGCATAAAACAGATTATATTATTTATTTATCTGTTTCATATCTGTGATGCAGTTTGAGAGAAATATTAATTAGATTATTTTTGCACGTATGATCAAAAATTTTTCAACATTGCAATTTTCGCATTTTTCTTTTCAAGTATTTAATATAAAATTTGTTTTTTTTCTTCAAAAAACTGGGGAAATTTTTGTTTTTTAATGTTAAATAAATTTGTTATTGATACATACTAATGAATTTTAAAAAAAAGAAATGACGGAAATTTTATCTATTTTATTATTTTTTGTATATCGTCTCTTTTGTTCCTTCTATATGCATCGTATATAAAAGTTTCCGAACATTCCCTTTTGGAAATTTTTAATAGTTTAACTTTTATCATTGTTCTTTAGCTATACGTATATTATTACTATTTAAAAAATACGCGTTTACACAATAAATTTTCTTCTAATTTCATATTGTTACACCTCGTTACAAAAATAATAAAAAAAGTTTCTATCAAATACTGCTGTCATACATCTTTTCCCAGTTTCTAAGGGTGTTTTTATTTTTTTAACCTTATTTTATATGGATCGATGTTTATTCTTTGAAAATTTTAAGCGTTATTATTTCGTTATTGAAATCTAATACTTGTCGGCAATATACATGAATAATGTACTAACTTTTGCCCTTTTGGCTTAGGTTATCTATTCCATTGTGTAAACTTAATAGTTTTTCTTGAATTTTCTGGTAAACCATATTCAACAGACATATATGGTGAATAAGATCTGTGATACTGTATTTGTTAAATATGGAAAAAGTAGGACACACATGCAGGGAATTTTTGAGCTTTATGCGGTTTGTTATTCTTCTATTGCTTGTTGCTCTATAAAATAGGGGGGGGGGGTTATTAATTTGTCTTTACTGTTTTATTGCAAGGCTTTTTGACCTATCTATTGCCTTGAGAACTATTTTTTCATGAACCTAAGATTATTCTCTAAAGAAATAAAATAATTGTTTGTTGCTGTTTGGATATTCCCCCCCCCCTCCTAAAATATTGTAGTTATAGATATTATTCTCAAGACTTAAAATAAAATAAAAATAAAAATAAATGCATTAATTTTATTCCATTATTTTCTAGTAATAATTGAAGGATTTTGATTTTATTGAAGAATAGGAAATTCAATTACTTCTGATACTAATGAACAAAATCTTCATATTTATTCTTATAAAAATTCAAAATAAAATTAGTGCAAATTGAATCGCATTTCATTCCTAGATAATCTACAAAATAACAGAATGGTTATGCTTTATTTAATACATTATTTAACCATTTATTTTTTATATTATTATTGTTAATTTATATGTTTACCTGTAGCTGCTACTATAATCCAGCTGCTTATGATAATGTGATTGAAAGCGGAATCGCATTTGGTTTAGGTTATTGAGCTGTTGTAAGAGTTCAAATCTTATTGTCACCTGCATGATGCTTAAAGCTACGTCTAACGACAAGCGTACGATCTAACTCTTAGCCAGGATGAATTTTGTGGGCCTCGATCTGACACTGTCAGACAGGTGACATTAGTAACAACAACAATAACAAGAGATAGAATGAGTGAGGCTTTAATCTAATAAATATCTTAAATGGAATTTTTACAATGTGTGTGTGTGTGAGGACCATTCTTTATAAATATACATTTTTTTAGTATATAGGATTTTATGCGAATAATCAAGCATGAGTGCTCGTCTTATAAAATAGGCTTTATTTGGTTTTCGTTAGTTTGTGTGTTGAGTAAATTCTCTTTTGGACTAAAATTATTGTATACAATATATCTATATCGTACCCTATCCATACAAAGATGAAAACCACCATTAAAAGAGAAATTTATGCAAAATTCTTAATTTAAACGAAAGAAACTGCCTGTTATTGTCGGAGGAATAGTTTAACATCGATGATAAAACCATTTGCTTTTTGACATAACAATGGAAATAAAATTTACTAGAAAATAGATCCCAGTTTTAAGGCTTTAGCTAATATTCGCACATGTAGCCCATTCACTGCCAAATATGTGATATCTCGTTGTAAGCGTGCATATCAACACTGCCTGCTACGAGATATCTCGTTGTAAGCGTGTGTACTAAAACTGCCAGCTACGAGATATCTTGTAGTTTAAGTCGAAATTTTAGATTGATTACATATCTCCGTTTGAGTTAGGAATTATTAGAAAGGATGAATGTGAGAAATTTATATAGTGCAAAAGACATATTAATTATCAATTTTTATTATTTAATTCATAACTAACTTAGACTATTAGATTATAACATAATAATTACATACATATGAATGTATGCCAAAAATTAAAAAAAAATATTTTTATTATTATTGCTGTGTATAGCAAGGATCAACGCAAAGTTCTGGGTTGTTGGGACACATTGGACAAAAACACCTAGTTTCCATACATTTTTGTTTTTGTTTTGTTCTAACTCGGCATGGCTTAGTAGGTATCCTTTTTTTCTGTGGGAGGAAGATGCTCTAAGTAATGACAATCAGTTGTATTTGTGTTATAGTTCCTGCTTTCTCCTGCTTTGCTTCCATCGCTATCAAATAAATGCATAATTGATTCCCTAAATGGACACATCCTCATTTTTTCATTCCCTCTATTTCTTTGGTTAGAGAACTTGTATGCATTCTGCAGGAAGATTTTGAAGGAGAGTAGAGTGGTTTTCTTGTATCAACAGATGGTTTTTCAGTGGTATGCTAATTGTTACTTATTAGTTCATTTTTATTATTTTACAACTCTTTATAACTACCACCCTCTCATAGGTTTTTCCCAGCTAGGATCATTACACGTCTGTATGAAAATCTTACATAACATTACACATTTGACTGTCATCAGATGAAATTAGGTGACGAGCTTGTAAAATCAAACAAAACGAAAAAAATCTTTGTATATGAAGATTTTTATCGGAAAAAAAATATTACGAGGTATCTCGTAAGTGGCACTCAACACAGGAATCTTGTTCAGTGATGCCAAGCTACGAGTTATCTCACAGTGTTTTTTTATAAATAAAAGTTACTGTCAATGCTATTGCAATATTATTACATTTTGTAAAAATTTCTTGTTTTCTGTAAAACGAAACTTTGCCACCCAGGGCAAAACGCTCTAAGTTTGCATGACAGTCAATTGGCTTTCTTCAGAAACGCGTTTTGAATGCTTTATAAATTTGAAAATAAAATACTCATGGTAACTTTTTTTTAATTAAGAAGATAATGATTGGAATGCCATTAGAAGGTAATTCTATGAGAATTTGTTGTAAATAGAATTGTTTTTGTTTATGTGAATTATATAACTTCTCTCTTAAATTAAAGTTAGAAATTTTTTTGTCAATAGATCTTTATGAATTAGAAAGGTGTGATATGAATAATTTCTGATGAAAATCTATTATATAAATATGTTTTTTTCTAAACTTAGTTCAAAAGTAGTGTGTAAGCAGAATGCACATGAAGAATTTTAAGGGTGCTTAAATTTTTTTAAATGGGTTTTTCAATGAAATTTTTGTGTATAGTTCTCATATGTTATATGTTACTGACGATTTTCGAAAATATTTTTGTGCTGATTTTAACTATTAATTGTGGAATTTTGATTTTAAATATTATTTGGAAATATTATTAATACATTTGGAAAAAAATGTAAATTACAAAATTCTTGTGTGCTATTTTCCTTTTCGAATGTGTTTTATTGCATTCAAGTAAATACAATATTCTACATTTAAGAGAGAAAATGTAGAGATTAATTATGATTAACAATACGTTTACGCTTACAATGATATTAATTTTCTCGTTAATCATTTTATTCTTATATTATGAATTATTTTTTACACTATAGGTCGATTAACTACACTCATGTCCATAAATTAAGGATAATTCAGAATCACACAGAAATTGAACTCTAAAATAAACATTTCACCTGTAGAATTATCACACACATCTTGAAAAAGAAGATGCAAATTACAGGAAACCACCAGATGGCACGGATAGTACGTCACAATGACGAGAGTGTAAGAGAGGGGTATATAAGGAATGGTGGCAAAGAAGTAAAATTGTTCACAAGTGCTTTAAAAGCCTTTCAGTGCAATAACCGCATAGTTATGGCACAAAGGAAGCATTTGGATGATTTTTTACGTGGTAGAATTATCGAAAGACTGGAATGTGGACGTACCCAGCAGGAAGTATCCGAGGAACTTAGAATCACCCAGAGTGTCATCTCCAGGCTTTGGAAAAGATTCCAAGATGAGGGTAATGTGAGTAGATGTTACAGCACAGGTCGCCCCCGAGTTACAACGCCGAATGAGGACCGGTATTTGGCAGTTACTGTCAAAAGAAACAGTCGGAGCACAGCATCAGACCTATCTCGGCAGCTCTCTTCAGCTACCGGTACGACAGTTTCAAGGCAGACCGTGTACAGACGCTTAGGGCACATTGGTCTATATGCTCGTAGGCCAGTCAAATGTGTTCCCCTTGCCGCAACTCACTGTCCCCTGCGATTAACCTAGAGTAAAAAGCATGCATTGTGGACACCGCAACAGTGGTCTTGTGTGATGTTTTCCGACGAGTCCAGGTTTAGTTTGCAGTCTGAGTTTCGCCGGGTTTTCATATGGAGAGCGCCAGGTACCCATTACCACTAAGAGAACACCACTGAACGACACCGTTACGGTGGTGCAGGATGGCTCGTTTGAGGAGGAATTATTCTTGGTTCCAGAACTGACCTGCATGTTCAGAGTGTAACGATGACAGGCCACATCTATCGGGATGTCATTCTGAAACAACATGTATTTTTGTTTCGGGGCGCCCTGGGTGCTGAATTTCTGTTTATGGGTGACAACGTCCGTCCTCACCGTGCAGACATTGTAGACGAATGCCTTCAATCGGAGGATATCACCCGTATGGATTGGCCAGGATACTCACCGGACTTGAATCCAATAGAGCATGTGTGGGATATGCTTGGCCGATGAATTGCAGCCCGTTAACCCCCTCTAACCTGTCTACCAGAACTTCGGAGGGCATTGCTTGTTGAGTGGTGTAATATTCCCCAAGATCAGATTGATAATTTGATACTCAGTATGCGTAGGCGTTGTAAGGCCTGTATTGCATCGTCCGGGAGACATACTCCTTATTAACCATCATACTAACCATGTTATACTATTTTTTGTAAATAGGTTCTTTTTGGAAATTTGCTCCAGGGAGTAAAAATCGCAATTTTTATTAATTATGTCAAACATATAGCATCTTTTTTGCTCTTTACCTTTTGTTTAATCAATAGACTTTACAAATAAGTCAAATTTGTTTTGCTTCTGTCTCTTTCTTTGCCTGAACTTCACTATCCTTAATTTATGGACATGAGTGTATAAAAGCGTGTTGTTTTTTAGTTTTTTTTTAAACTTAAATATATATTTTTTATTTTTAATTCGATTTACAATAAACCTCGCTTTTTTATTTTTTAAGCTATCATTTGTGTTTATCTCCTTTTTCAGAAAAATTGAGCAATTGTGTGTGTGTGTTTATATTATAGTAAGAAATTGCTGAAGTGAGCGTTTTCGCCTTAGGGTTGTAACTTAATCTTTTAGTCGCCAAATCAGGAAATAGGATCTGAAATTAATCACTAAATCTGGAAATGGGAAATCATTAATTCTGATAATCTTGTTCCTGACAATGGAACAAGATTATTAAATTATTGTATTGTCATCGGTCATTGACAAGTGCACAAAATTTCGAATTTATCTGACTTTTTAAAGTGGGCAAAAACCTAGTTCAAAGATTTCATTACATACAAGTGAAGCTTATAAAAGGGTGTTAAAAACTGATACAAGAGACTTTCTAGAATAACTGTTTGACGTAGTGCTGAAAGTACAACATGATATACGGCACAAATTGTGTAATGCAGTAAATACTGCATGTAAACCACACTTTATTTCAGAATTCATTATAAATTCTAAATTTTTCCTTTTAGAATTCCACTTGAAATGCCCCATTATTTAACAAATCTTTAACAAATTTCAAAGCCATTTTTTAACTTTGAAGCTCCGTGTCAATACTTGTTTGCATAAATTTTTAGGGTTTGAGAAAATGAACCATTTACTTTTTTACTATATTAGCTTTCATTAAAGGATCATGTAAAAGAAATATAGAGACAATTTTATTTTAATGTATATTTTACTAGTTATAATATTTTCACCTAATCTGAAGCATTAATTACTAATTAGAATGCTTTAAAATGCGAAAATTACCAACTACATGTCTACGAATCAGTAAAGTATTCAAACACTGAAATATTGACTTAATAATTTATTTCACAAACACTTAAGACATTTAAATCACATCCACAGCATTTACAAAATAGCTTTGCCGAGTCCAAGACCGATGGGAGCTCCAAGACCAAGACCGAGCTTTCCAATTCCAAGTCCAACAGGGGCTCCAAGAAGGCCGGTTCCAATAGCGAGGGGAGCTGCGGCAATTCCGTTGGCAAGGATTCCGTTTCCGGCAATAACTCCGTTTCCGAGGATTCCGTTGGCGACGAGTCCGTTTCCAATGAGTCCATTAGCAATAAGTCCATTACCGGCAAGAGCAATTGGAGCAGCAGCTACGGCAAGAGGGGCGGCGGCGATGGGAGCAGCAGGGGCAACATGGTTGATGGCGGTTCTCTGGGATGAGACGGTGGCAATGGATGGGACACCAGCGATCAATCCTTTACCGAGTCCCAATCCGAGAGGTCCGGCAGCAAGAACGGGTGCACCAAGAGCAGCTGGTGCAATGAGGGAAGCATGGACAGCTGCCAAAGCAGCGCAAAAGATGACGATCTAGAGAGAAGGAAAATTTCTATTTTAGTTCCAAAAATCTCTCTTTCTCATACATTTCAATGAGTGATATCAGTGAAATGAGAATAAATCTGTAGCAATTGTTTTCATCACTTAAATTACTAAGAAATATGTTGTTAGAAATTTTTAATCAAGTTACGGGCTTTTTTGAATTTTTTCCAGCAAAATTTGTAAATTAAAGAATTTATTTTTTTTGAGTAGTATAACTTTGGGAAACTCAATATAGATTTTAATCTGAAATAATTCCATCGCCACATAACCTTATTAATGCTTCCAATTCTTGTTACACATTTTAGAATATAGATCATGGAATTTTTTCTACGAATGGTTTACAAGCTTTAACTATTTCTATAGTATTCGAAATGTAATGAGAAAACATAGTAGTAGATTATTTCTAATTCTTTTAAAATTTCTTTCTTTAATAGTTTCTCAAAAAATTTTGAGCTAAATTTTGGGAATTATTTGGAAAGTGTAATTTTAAAAAGAGAACTTTTAACATATAGATTTTTAATAACGATATATATTGAAAATATTAAATTAAGTTTTGGTAAATTGAATAACACTAATAGTGTTTGTATAAGAATTTTGCTTGAAGTTTAGTCATTTTAGTTTATCATTTTTATAAATGATCAGGTTTTTTGAAATTTATCTATTAAAATAAATTGTATATACTGTTTTTGTTTATAATACTTGTACATTTATACATAACATCTGATTGCCTCTGCACTGTTTTTTAAAGTTTAGTAATATTTTTTTAACATTTATTTTAAAAGTAATCAGTATTGTTGTCTAAATATTTGAAAATTATCTCTGTTGTATAATACTTGAGTGAAATATTTATAAAACTCAAATATTAAGTCAGTGATGGTTGGAGTAGCACAACAATGGAACAAAAACAGCTTTTAGACAGAAACAGAAAATAATTGTAAGATATTTTTCGATTTATTACATGTTTGTAGATATAAATACATCCAACATTTTTTTTTGTATTTTTACCATAATTCTCTACAAAACCCTGCAAAGCTTTAATTGGTAATCTAAGCTAAAATATACAAAGCCTTAATGTTTATGTAACATGTAAATAAGATCTAACTCTAGTCGAACAAATTGATATCAAAACTACAATTTAAATTTTGCGTGAAATGAAAAAATATATGTTTTGGATCTGAGAACTGAAATGCTTAAAAACAGATTAGAAAGTTTATCATTTTAGCTTATATATATGATTTAAACTAAAGTATATTAGTTTACAATTAGAGTTAATCACTTAAAATATTTTTGCGCTATACTTTTTACTATGAAAATATCATTTTTAGAAAAGTTAAAATGGAAAAAATAGGGGGAGAGATCTAGCTAAATAATGAATATTGGAGGGAATGTTATTTTGACAAAAGTAATCGGAAGAAAACGATTTCACGACATTTTGCTTTATAATGCTAAGTAAATCATGCTTCATTTTTGGAACTCATATTAAAATGAATGAACCACTCAGTATTTACAAATTTTTTTTAAGCCTTTTAAATAGTAATCAGTTTTTCATTTATTCGACACATAAAGATAATCAAAGCATGCATTAAGAACAGTTAAAAAGCTGAGATACTTACCTTAGCGAACATTTTGAGATTTGTTGACGGTTCAGCCAAAGAAGCTAATGAATTTTACTCAGAACATTTCTGCTTTTATACATCTCAAAAGAAATAACAACAAAATAGGTGCTATATTTAAAATCTCCTTTTAAAACTGTAAATAAATAAAAAAGACCTCACTAATTGTTTATTATGATATCGTTTTCACATTTAACAGGTAATTTGGCATTGAAATCAACCTGACTTAACGTTTCGGACCAGATGAAGCCAGTTTTACGTTTTATTTTATCAGATCACCACTCCCATATTAATGCATAAATTAAATCTATCCAGTCAAGGTTTATCTTCCATGTCTGTACATGTTTTTATGAAAATAATTTTAATACCTTTATTGTGTGGTTTTTTTTATCATCCTTTTTAAGAATTGTTTGAAAATTTCTTTGGAAGAAATTTTAAGGTAACCGACTAGTTGCGACAGCTTTTTTTAAAAAAAAATGGAGATATGGGGATTTTTTTTATTTTTAGATTTCTTTAGTACATTTTAAGAAAAATATGCTAAAATTTAGAACAGGAAAAGAAATTATTATTACTAAAATGGGAAAAAATAGGTAAACATTGACAAAAAATAGCATAAACGCAGTCTATTCTGTACAAAAGGTTTATGAACAAATTTTCCATTTTTTTATTCTAAAGTGTTGCTATGTCATTTTTGAAATGACCTTCAGGATAAGAGATATTTTCTTTTTTACAAAAACTAAAGCACTTTATCTCAGTTATTATATGAAATTGCTGAAAAAAAAACAGTGATTACATTCACATATGGGACTGTAAATTTTGTAATAAAGCAGTGATTGATAAATCTGAAGGTTAAAACGCTTCTACTATTATACAGAACATACACAAAAAATTTCAGCGAACTATTTTAAAAACATTTTTAGTAATCGCTCCTCGTTTGATTAATTTCAAAAAATCACATTTCGAGTAAAACGCGTTTTAAAGTATGACATATCTTGCTTAGTAGGGGCATCTGATTTTACTAAAACGCTAGTAGTTTTTGTTCTAGTGAACGGAAAATGGTAAACTTGGTATTTTGATAAAGCTAATAAGATGACCTATAAAATAAAATCACAAGAAAAATTTCTCAATTTTTGGCAAAATTTACAATTTTAGGGTAGTCGAATACCTTAAGACATTGGTGTAATAATGTAATAATTATACTACAGTAATACCCCGGACTTACGTCTTAGATGGGACCGAGTGATAACTGCGTAAGTCGGGGTATAAAGAAGCATATAAGTACGTACAGATTATTTTTAGTTGGGGCCGGCAACGAAAGGAAATAATAATTTAGAAAAAAAATTTTTAAGTAAAATCTTAGGTAACTTCGGTTGCGATTTTGTATTTGTGTTATTTTGATGTAAAAGGCTTCATAAAATCTTACAGAGTAGTCTGAGGGCTCAAAGATTTCTTCGTAGCATGCAAATAGTTTGTTTATTTTTTGTTTTGTTTTAAAAATATGCTTTCTTTGGAGTATTTTTTTAAAACTTGTAACCTTTTTTCAATTAAACTAAATCTTTCTGTCAAATTACCTACCGTCGTTAGATTTTTTGATTGAATTGGGGTCTTAAGAATCAAGTCTTTCAATGTTTCTTTAAGTCTCTGAAGTCTCTCTTGCTCATGCATTTCAAAGATGCTCATCAGTTATCAATTTCTAATTGTAGCATTTTTTGAAATTTATCACTATCCACCTCTAAATTTATTTTCCAGACAAGATCGATAACTTCTTCAGTCACATTATCAATTTCATCTGGTTCTGGCACTGAGTTTCAGTAATGAAAAAAAAAGTATACAGTTTTTTCCAAACGCTATTTAAAGTTTTTGTGAAACTTCATCCCATAAGAAATAAATAACACAAAATACATTTTTTGGCTGAGCGTCAATTCCAAACAAACGTCCGAACATGTACACTAGCTAAACAGGAAGTGGGGAGTGAGTAATCGAATTGTGTAGTGCTTAAACAAAAGACTAATCGATGAGATTAAAAATCGCGTAAATCAAGGTAATACTGCATATACAGAGCAAAATGGACAATAATAATAATAATAATAAACAATTGATTCTCTTTCTATAATAGTGGGTGGGGGGAATGCTTCAAAGTTTTGCTGAACTCTGCAATTCTAAGCTTAAGCCTAAGAGTTTGTTCATGTGTTACTCCTGCTATATTACTTTATCCTGTACTGTCTCTCCATATTTTATGTTTTGCAACATAATAATAATTAAATATATAAAATAAATTTAAATATAAGTAAGTAATTATATAAAGGAAATCATTATCAGATTAAAATTTTGCATTGTATAATTTTATGTAATTGTATTTCAATTTCCAATGAAATAAATCATTCATAATTTTATTCACATCGTGGTAGGAAAACGTTTGTGCATACAAACTGAGTCAAAGTTGTTTTTTAAATATTTTAATAAATAAAAAAAGTTATATTTTGATAAAATTTATAATTTATAAAAAAAACAAACTAAAAATACATAGGAAGTTTTAACAAGATTCACTTTTTGTATAAACTTAAATATTGATTTTAATGTTAAAGAACATATTTCTGATAGGTAAATATTTCTTATTCCTTGATAAAACTTACCTTTTGAAAAAGAATATGTTCCTTTTTGAGAATATGAGCTTTAAATGTTTTGGAATTCGTATAATTTATAAAATTAGTAAGTAATGCAGCCTAATGGAGAGCTCTTGGAGGGCTTAAGAAGGAGGACATATGCTCTAATCTTCTTGTATATGATTTTTGGAAGATTCTTAGGCACATGGACCTAGTCTACCTTGCGGATAGATCAGGAGGAAAGTGTCAAAAACAACAACAAAATGCCCCAGTCAGATTAATTTAAAGTATTTTTTATAATTTATTTGTATAGGTGAAAATGTGCTACAGAATTAAATTCTTTACAATGGATTAAAGTTTGTCAATGAACTTTAAATTTCTTCATTTGTTTTATATAATATTAGTTATATCGTGTGATCAGATATTTTTTGAAATTATATGAAAACTATATAGCTGAAAAAGACAAGGCATTATTTTTTTTCGAAATACACTACTGTCTTAAAGATTTAATTGAAATTGGAAACTTTATTTGATCAGGATTATTTGTAATTTTTGAATTATTTTTTTGTAATTATTTTTTTATATCTCCTAGAAAACGTTTCTTAACAATATAATTTTGTAACATTATTTCCGAATCCATTTCTAAAAGCTTAAAATTATTCTCATTTCATGAAATCTGTTTTTTTTTCTATTTATACTAAAATGTACTAAATAATGAATATAACGTAATAAACTTATTATTATATATCTAATTTTATAATTAAAATATCCAAAAATAATACATTTTTCTCTTGAAAATATATAATACTCCTCTAATAGCCCTTAATATAAAAGTTTTTATAGCTTTTAAATGACAACTCAACTGAATTTATTTCAAGGATACCTTGATTGAAGACTTAGTTTTGATTAAAAATCTGATGGAATTAAATTCAAAGCAGATAAGTGAAAACTAAATTTCACGTTTATTTTGAGCTTCTAATTAAGCATGCGTAACCTTCTGATATGTTAATTAGGGGAAAGGAAACCACTCGTTAGTTGCAATGCTTATAATAGCTACAAGGGCGTTAACACTATCGTTTTGCTTCATAAAACAAGTGAATACGATCTCGTCAGGACGCTTGGATTCATAATGCGTGTTAAACTTGTATATCTGACGTGTAATGTCCTTCATATAAGCATCTTAGATAATAACTATTATTTAAAAAGTCAAAGTGTCAGATGAACCTCAGAATACAATCTAAAAGTTCAATTTAATGAAACATTGCAGTTTTTGTACCCACATATTACTATTTTTATATTGGTTCAAAGCATTTTTCAGAATTATGTATTAATATTTATAATGATTCAAAAATAATAAAATATATGTAGCATTTCGTAAAAAGTTATATATAAGTTACCGTTAAAGTGTGAAATCCGTTATTTCATAGAATAACTAGGTATTTCATGAAATAACTAGACAAGTCAGTTAAAGTATATAAACTTATTGAACTCCACTATTTAACTAGGTATTCTTTAGAATAACGATTACTTGATCGTTAAAGTATGAAATATGTGTTTCGAAAGTTCTTTGAACTGGTTCTAGCTGCTTCAGGAAGGATGTTTCCTCTTAGAACAAGATATGGCCGATTAAAGCAATTGTACTCTAGATTCCATCATATGTCAACGAGAATTAATTTCCGTTGAAGAAGTTCCAAATATATTGACACAACGCTTCGATATTTTGCCACAGCTCAGAGTTGCGGTACTGAACAAGAATTTAAAAAAGGGCTCGTATAAAAAAATATGTGATGGTAAGAAGTGGGCTTGTTTCAGAAATAATAAGCAGTCCAATTCAATGTGTCATCAGAGCAAATCTTGCTCTAACAAATAATGAAAAGTAAAATAAAGGTATATCATAAAATTTAAATTAACATTCCCTCACATTTTTATTTTAAAATGTTAACACAAAGTTTTTATGAAGCAACACTTTTCCTTACCAGCATGTATTTTTTTGATAATATTTAAATATAATCTATTTTTGCAACATATTCTTTCCCCCCTTTTTGTTTAACTAATGTTAACAATATGAGCAATATATATATATATATATATAATAAATTATATCATCTGCTTTCCCATATAATTTATCAACTATTCCTCCGCAAAAGAGATAAAATGTATTTTTCGGGAGATTTTAGCTATTTATGATCCATTAATTTATAAAATATCCATGAAATTGTTTATTTTTCACTTTTTAATGGTCTATCCTTAGTTATTTCATAGAATAACTAGGTAAAGTAGGAAATTTTTCATCTATTATATACTTTAACTGATTTGTCTAATTATTTCATAAAATACCTAGTTATTCTGTGAAATAACTGAATTATACACTTAAACGGTAACATATATGCATAAGTCAAGCAGTTTTTTATAATGACCACTTGAATGTCCGATGAACAAGTTAGCTGTAGTATCAAATGCTGCTGCTAGAGAGATGCATTAATATAAAAAAGGGAAAATTACTGCGACACTAATGTAGGTAAATTGCTCCCATTAAAATCTGCCAAATTTATGAAAAGTTCATAAGCTGTTGTAATGAAATTCTACCAATATCGGAATACCAGGAAAAATACCAGGTTTAAACAAGTAAAATTGTGGTTGTCACACAAACGGTGAATGATCGAGTGGAACGTAGAATTTTCGGCATTGTGAAAGAAAATATAGATAATGATAGTGCATCAAATTACAAAAGAAAGTATTTGTGGGAGTTTTGTTAAGTGTGCAACACATTGTAGAAGTTATGGTAATCATAGGTGTGTACGAACATATTTGCTGTATGCAGCAAGCAAAATAATAACGTTTCTAATTCGTTCCTATTTTCCAAAGGTGCTTTAAAGCAATAATTATTTTAACAATTATTATTTAATGCTTTCTTCTTTTAAAATTATTTTTCTAATTATTATAATAAATCCAATCACTAAATAATTTTTATTCTGTTATTTATTGAAAGCTACATTTTTTGATGTAATAATGTATAAAAGATGTACTTTTTATTCTTTTCTACAGAACTGATAAATTTGATTTTACATAAATAGTTTGAGATACGAAATTGACTAAGAGGATTACGTTTGAATTATTTTAATGCATAATAAAGAATATTTTTATTAGATTGGTATTGATACATAGCTACAACCTGTGTATGATTCTGTAATAAGATATCTGATAAAGTTGTCTCAGAATCAAAGTTCAGATAAATCTTTATAATTATGAAAAATATATGAAAGATTGTTCAGAATTTATTCCTCGAAGATTATCTCATTATTTGATCAATTAAGAAATAATACCTTGCAAACTCTTTTTTTAAATCTATGTATCTACTACACTTTTGTATAAATTCAAGAGTATTAAAGATGATACAATTCATATAAATATCATTTCCAAATAGCATAGACGAAGCAAATTCATACTCCTTTTTTTCTAGCTGTTATTTAAAAGAACTGTTCATCTTTTAATAATTGTTTTATATCAGAATCTTTAAAGTTATTTTTAAATAAATGAATAAAAATTATGGTTTCATAAACTTGATTTTTTTATAACCTTACTTGTACAAAATATAAAAAGCTGCTGATGCTAAGTGTACACTTAGATTTTTCTCCTGTAATTTTTTATTCTAATGAAAGAGAGAGACTGACATTCATTGCAATTTACTGACTCACACTTAAAATCTCTAATAGTAAATCCAACAAATTTTACTTTCTTTTAAGCCCATTTCTTTTACAGATGCGTAATAGGCTATGTATAGAAACTTTTTTATTTTCAAGGTAATATGATTCATTGCTAATATTATTTTTCCATGAAAATTTATTATACCCTTCAGTGTACCCCCCCCCGTGTGTGTCTACAAAAAAAGCTATATAAAATAATTTGACTACATAAATTTATACCCCTCCCCACACGTGTGCTTTTGAAATAACACATCAATTGAAGTAAGAAAAATAATGTTTCAATTTCATCGCGACAAATGCACTTTGGAAAATTTTTTTTCATATACAGCCGACTCTCGGTAATTTAAACCTTCGATAATACGAATCTCTCGATAATTCGAAGTATATACATAGTACCTATAAAAACTCTTGAAATTTCGAACTAAAACAATACATTTTGGTACACTCAGTATTTCGAAGTAAAATCTGTGGCTGGCCAGACTACAACACGCTATAATTTGAATTTATCTTATAAAACTCTCGACAATTCGAACACTCACTATCATGTGCAGTCCTGTTACAAACAGGTTGGAGTCTAAAAGTTTCACGTTGCATTGTCTCTTCGTGTCTCCTTTGTAACGTGGCGCCTTTGATGGCCCTCTGTCTGCTACCCCTTCTTCTTGTTTTCCGGTTCCTCAGGCGAAAAGACTTTTTTATTGATATCATTTCTTAAAGTGGACAATAGACCAACCATGCCTATTGTCAGCCATCCATATTTTTCGTTTAACACGTGGCCTTGTTACACGTGTTCAGAAAGGATGGTCCGCTATTGTGAAGAAGAGATGAGTAGGATTGTGTATGAGAATGTATTATTTTATTACAGGACTCTTAACTTCTGTCTTCTTCTTCTTCTTCTTTATACCGTATGTTATGTACTTTTTAAAAATACTTTAAAATAATTTTATACATGTGTACAATTGTTGTTTTATTACATAGTTTCAAATTTAAATGCGTTAGGAAAAATTTCCTCATCGTGTATTTTTTGGGAGTTTTTTCCTACTCTCTCGATAATTCGAATTCTTGTAAATTCAAAGTTTTTCATTGGTCCTTCCTAGTTCGAATTATTGAGAGTCAACTGTATTATGATTTAGTTATAATACAATTCAAAAAAATGATGCAAGCTGTTGATTAAGATTTGGTGTGAAAAAGTTTTTTATTATAATTTGGAGTGATTCCCCTTAATTTTTTAATAAATACAATACTCATAATAATAAGATTTTCATATTTTGAAATTGGTTAACAGAATATTTCAGCATGTCGACCGGTTTTATAAAAAACTCGAGTATTAAAAAAACAAAGTTTTTTTCTGGATCCACCACTAATGCGATCATACACACACACGCGTACGTACTTAGTATATTTTTTTTAAACCTCAGAGTTAGATTTAGAATCAAAATTTAATGAAAATAATATTTGTAGAGATATCACTAATATGTAAACATATTTTAACACCATATTCCGTGTGTTTTTTCCTTTATTTTAAAGAGAAAGATTTGATTACTTATGAAAGTGGTAGCAAGCTCTCACTTTAATTGAAAGAATTTCCCAATTACAAGAGATTAACCTTGATCATACTTTCAGAAAACTCGTTTTCTAAATTCAGCAATTAAGAGCTGAAATTAAAGGATTTAATAATAAACAAATAGATAGCGATAAAATTAAGTTTATTCTATCGTTTAAAAACTCAGAGATAAAAAGAGGGAAATTAATTATTTTTAAGCTATGAGCTTATAAATGATTTTTTTTTAAATATACTTCATCCTTTTATATTCAGATATAATCCAACTAGTCACTTAAGATTTGGGAAATTCTGCATTCTGGTGTTTTTGTGTGTGTGTGTTTGCGATTTTTCACTGGGCAGAAACCGTATGTGTTGAATAAAGCCATAAAAAGTGCGAACACTCTGATTGTGCTAGTGCTACCGTTATCGCAAATTATCTGGTTCTTTTTCTCTCTTAAATATCTCTTAAGTATTTAAATTCTCATTAAGTAAATTTGGATGTTTTAAACAGATATTACAATTCGGATAATATTTAATCAATTTAATAGATTAATGGCTTTAAAGTATTTTCATTGAAATTAATGTTTAATTAAAAAGAATATTGTACAAATTTGTTTACTTAAATATTTTAATACAATGTGATTTATAGAATTGCTAAGCAAATGAGCTTAAAACGCTTAAATTAAAAGTGTTTAGCTCCGTACTTCAAATGTTAATAATACATTTTCGAGGAAAAATAACCATTCAATTCTCAAATAATTTGAACAATTTTGAACACAAAATATGTTTTCAAGAACGTACTTCATATGTGTACATTTTTTATACTCATGCACATAAATTAAGGATAATGACCGCTCTGGCAAACAGAGGTCCACAGAAACAAAACAAATGTGGCTTATTCTTAAACCCATTTACTAAAGAAAAGATAAGGAACAAAAAAGATGTTGTGTATGTATGATACCATTAATGAAAACTACGGTTTTTTCTCCTTGGAGCAATTATAAGAACAAAATATCCTCTTTACAAAAACTTAATATTACATGATTGGTATGATGATTAATAAATTTTATGTCTCTTATGGAAGAAATATATTCCGTACAACGTCTAGGCCTCCTGAATTTCAAATTATCGAGCTGATCTTGCGGTAGCAAGCAGTACTCTCCAAGGTTCCAGTACACATGTAAGAGATGGTTGATGGACTGCAACTCGACGTCCAATCATGTCTCACACATCCTCTATCGGGTTCAAATCAGGCCATTTCATACGGGTCGTATTCTCAGATTGAAGGCATTCGTTTACGATGTTTTCTGTGAGAAAACGGATGACAAATTCTGCCTTCAGGGCACCCTGAAACAAACGTATATGTTGTTTCAGAATGATGTCCCTCTAAATCTGGCCTGTCATGATTGCGATTTGAACATACAGATCTGTTCAGGAGCCCAGTACATTTTTTTTTACCTAAACGAGCAATTCTGCACCACCATAACGGTGCTGTTAAATGATGTTATCTTGGTGGTAACGGGTACGTGGAGCTCTTCATATGAAAGTCCAAAGTGAATCAGACTGCAAGCTAAACCTGGGCTTGTTGGAAAACATCTCTCAAGCTCACTGTGATGATGTCCACATTTCATGTTCTCTGCTCAAGGCTAACCTCTAGTGATAGTAAGTTGCCGTGAGTGGAATACACTTGACAGGCGTGTGAACATGCAGACCATTATGCCCCAAACATCTATACATAGTTTGTCCTCTAACTGTCGAACCCGTTCCCACCCTTCCTCGTTCTTGGGAACTTTTCACTGTGTTGTCAGTCAGCTTCCCTCCATTCACTTTGAGCAGAAGCGCCTGGCTCTCTATCTCTCGGCATCGATCTTATTTTAGTAGTTAGTTTAGTAGTCGAACCCGTGATTGATAGTTCCTCTGATAGCAATTCTAAGTTCCTCTGATACTTCCTTCTGAGTACGTCAGAATTCCAGCTGGTTGATAATTCTACTACGTAAAAATCATCCACATGGGCCATCTGGGTTTTGTTAAGGCACTAAGTGGCTTACAAAACGCTTGTGAACTCTTTTACTTCTTTGCCACTATTTCTTTGATTCCCCTTCCTTACACTCTCGTCTTTGAGACGTTCTATCGGCCTTCCCTGGTGTTTTCTTATAATTTGTACATTATTCTCTAAGGTGTATGCGATGATTCTACTGGTGAAATTTTTACTCTAGAGTTCAATTTCCGTATGATTCTGAAGTACCCTTAATTTATGGACATGAGTATAAATTGTGGATACGCATTATTATTAAAACTCTTTGCAGTGCTAATTATTCTTAAATTGATTGTTTAACTATTATATGTTTTGATATATTTTACTTTAAGGATTATAAATAAATAAACTTTAGTAAAATACTTATTGTAAATTGTGTTACTTTAAATCAATTTTTTTTCAGTTACTATCTTTTATTTCTCTTTTATAATCTCAGTAACAACTTTTATTTATCTTTAGCACCAAAGTTTTTAATTATTCTTTATTTAAATATGAGTAAAACTGGAAAAAATACAAGATCCCATCTACTTTACAGGAATAAGTTTAATAAATTTTAATCTGTAATTAATATTTTTATCTTGAATACTGTTTCATCCTTAGCATTAATCTTTGCAATTAAATAAGAAAAACAAACACTGACAGCAAACAGAAAAAGATTATTAAATCATCGATTTAGGTGATTTTGATTATTTTAAGTATAAAAGTTTTATCATTGAAAAAAAAAAGACATTAGACAGAAACTGCCATAAAATAAAATTTATTTCACATTTTTAAATTCAACAGTTTTTTTCGAAATAAATAACGTCAAAAAGTGAATAAAATTCATTAAATTATATTTTCTTTAAAATCATATATTATTTAGATAAGTTTGCCAATTCCAGCTCCCAAAATGCCTGCTCCGTATCCAAGACCAAGACCGGCTCCGTGTCCGAGAACTCCTCCGTAAGCAAGAGGGGCAGCGGCAACCAAAGGTGCAGCTCTGTATCCAAGACCAAGAGCAGCTCCGTGTCCAAGAACTCCTCCGTAGGCAAGAGGAGCAGCAGCAGCTAATGGAGCAGCTCCATATCCATAGGCACCACCGATAGCAGCAATGGGGCGGCAGCGATTCCTACCTTACCCACTTCAGATCGGGCATTGATGGAACCAGTTGCTGCATCCTTGATGTTGTACTGGAAAGCGTAGTTACCCAAAACCTGAAAAATAGAAAGATTAATTTTTCATTCAATTTCTACTAATGAAATGAGTTTGAATTAAAATAAGCTTAAATTAATCGTGTGAAAATTAACATCATATTTGAAGTGTAAATTTTTTTTAAAATCTTGTATATGACATACCCGGAATAACAAAAACCAGATAACATTATGCGGATATTTTTTACGGAGGGTAAGGAAATATTTTACCTTAATTTGTCTATTTAAAAAATCACCTCATCTGTGCTTAAGAGCTTTATTGATAGTTGCATAATAGAGGTAAATAAAAATAAGCATTTTTGATAATAGGCTGACAATCAATCTTGACAGCTCATTAAAATTTCTATATTTTGTCATTAGACGGTTTTATTTTAGTGACTAAGCATTACTTTCTTATTTCAATAAGTATGTATAACTACATATCAATAATTATTTATAGCTGTTATATGCGCGAATAAGGATGCATTAAAATTATAAATTTAATAACTATATCATTATTATTGTATCATCTTTTTTTATAAGAACACCTTATATTAATTTCAATCAGCATTATTTATCTTTTTCTGCTTTATTTCTTAAATTCCGCACTACCTCTATATTTTTCATAATTTTACATCACTGTTTTATTTTAATAATGGTGCATTACTTTTGTTATACCGGTAATTATGCGCCTAAGTGTAAACATACATTGTTGTTGTGGCTAATCCTCAGTCTGTCTGATGGAGTCAGACAAGACACCCCCCCAAAAAAAGACCATTGACCCTTAAGAAGTCCAATACCAGGAGGGGAGAGGAAAAAAGGTCTTCATTCGAATGTCTCAAGCAGTCCAAGATGTGATCTGGAGAGGCTTGCTGAGTCTTGCACTTGGTGCAAAGAGCAAAAGTCTTCCAGCCTCCACAAAAGGAAAGACTCTTTATGTGGCCACTTTTCAATCTAGAGATTGCAGCCTGAGAGGCTCGGCCACATTTAAGTAGGAATGAGGATCCTGGATGTTTGCTTACATACCAGTGATGGTTGGGCGGTGTCCACCACTCCTTTAAAATTTCAGATTTAACCCTAGATTGTTGTTCAGAGTAGGTGAGGGTTGAAGAGATACGTTGAGAAGCATTACAACCCTTTTTAGCTAGGAGATCCACTTGTTCGTTTCCAAAGATATTAACATGGGGTGGAATCCAATGGAAATGAACATCATGGGACTCTGATATTTGTGTAAGTTTTTGAAGTATGGAGACGCCAGCCCTGTCTCCGACTGTGATCCAGTTATAAAGATGTTGGAGAGAACTGCGACTATCAGAGAGGATCCAGAAGTCTCATTAAGAGGTTGTTCATTAAGAACTGCCACAAGGCCGTGCTCAATTGCAATAAGTTTACTTTTAAAGACGGACGAAAATTCGGGGTTATGGCGGCAAAAACATACATTAATTTATTTTAAGGCTTTTTCCAAGTTCTATGGTTTTTAAAAAAACTAGAGTTCTTATAATGTGACTATAATAATAAATGTTGGCACTTACGTCTTGTGTCTGGGCTCGAGCGCTGATTCCAGTGTTGACAAGAGGAGCAATGATGCCAGAAGCACTGACTGCTGCAACAGCAGCGCAGAAGATAACGACCTACAAAAGAATTAATACGATTTTAAATATCCATACAATTAAATGTAGTCTATTCACACATTTTTTAAGACCTGGATAATATTGGTCACTGTTATCCTACAGTATTCATAGTGTCCTATATAGTATAGTACAGTATTTTAGTCTGTAAGAAATTTTAAATAATCTTTATTCCTGAATAAGTGAACACAGACAAAATAACATATCTGGTTTGCTTATTTCATTTTACTTTACACTGAAATTCTTCTTGGAGTGAAAACAAGTAAATGCATTAATACTCAAGAGTTCAAATTATTAGTTAATTAAAGAGGAAAAAATTGTAGAACTCTTGAAGAATGAAATAAGCGTTATTCAAATATAAAAATATATAATTGTAAAACTTAGGTTGAGTTTTTCACTGCTTAAAATAAAAAGGGAAAATAATTATATATATACAAAGTCAAACTCAAAACAGTTTCTATAGTTATGTATTTTACGAAAGAAAAATCATAAAGAGTAATGGATATCGTTTCATCGTAAGAACTGTTAATCTTATTAAAATTGCATAAACATAAAAATACATTAAATTTTATCAGAGAGTTGGGTGAAAAACACTCTAAAAATTAAATTAGGAGGCAAATTGCACAACATGTAGGTAAAATAACATATTATCTTAATAAATGTCTAATAAAATACATAAAATTCAATTATATTAATCTATTTTATTTTCAAACTACATTTCTTATTAAAATATCCTAGTGTTATAGCAATATTTGCACATATTAGTCTTTAATAAGATTACTCTAAGCAAAATGTGAAAACATAGTCTAAAAAAGAGTCAATTTTGCTGGATGGTTTTATTTAGTAAATTTTTGTATCCTTGATTATTAGGGATGCTTTATTGCGTTTCTTTTGAAATTGAACTGTACGATTTTGAAAACAAACGAGGCAGTAAATGTTTATACAGAAATCAATTTTGGCAAGAAGATATTTATATCATGAAACTGTTAGTCATTAAGATAGTTATATCATGAAACCAATGCTTGATATAGTTTCCAAATGAAAAAAATAAATCTGAAAGAAAGTACCAAAGATACATTTATGCTTTATAAAAGGCGTTTCACACTAATTATATCACTTCGAACTATTTTACAGATAACTCTGTGTTAAGATTAAATGGATGTGACATAAACAAGAGAAGCATACATAGATAATAATTTTTCTTCAAAAGCAACATTTAACTAAGTCTTTTTTAATGTTACTGTTTATCTAGTTTTTGAACTAAAAAGTGGAAAATAAATCTTCTGAAAATGAATACGAGGAAACAATTCTAAAAAATTCAGAAATACTAAGGTTTTACAGTAAAATGTTTGCAAGTATCTTAAAGAAATGTAAATGCTTTAAGGAAAATAGTGAGCAAAAATGTAGAATTCTGGACACATATACTATCATAGATTCTGTAATAATCATCAGACCGCGCTTAATATTGGAAATTAATGCGTAATTTCGCATAAGTCTCGCATAAATAATTTTTAAAGCTGATTTTAAGCACATTTTTGAAATCATTTTAAAACGTAATTTGTTTATATCAAATAACTCAAGAATTTTTTAGTTCGATTCAAATGTGCTAATAAAAGAAATATATATAATTCACTGTATCAATACGAAAGATAAAGAGAGGGGAATGAGAGAAAGAATGAGAGAGAGGTGAAGAGAAAGAGAAAGAATGAGAGAGATAGAAAGTATGAGAGAGAATTAGAGATCCAGAAAGACAGAGTAACAAAGAGAGAGAAAAAGAGCCAGAAAGACAATAACAAAGAGAGAGAGAGAGAGAGAAACAGAGTAAGAAAGAGAGAGAGAGAGCGAGAAGACAGAACAAAGAAGAAAGAGAGATAGAGTGAGAAAGATAGAGTAAAAGAGAGAGAGAGAGAGCGGAGAGATTTAATATATAAGCAGAAGATAGATCAAAAGAAATAGCAAAAAAGAATTATTTCCGCAAGTTTGTTAATTTCAACAATCGTATAAAATTATCCTTTCTTTTCAACCTACATTATATATGCGCATTATATATTTATTAGAATTAAACATTGACAACAAACACAAATAAATAAATGCAATGCGCTCCAAATAAACTGACACGATAGAACTGGTAGAAAATTGTTTTTTGTGAAAAGGGCTACACAAATAACATAAAAATTACTTTTATGTTTCCATATTACAAAAACAAATTTATATTTTAATCTGCAATATTTTATCAGTTATTCAATCATTATAAAATAC
Organism: Trichonephila clavata; assembly: GCA_019973975.1. Lineage (NCBI taxonomy): Eukaryota > Metazoa > Arthropoda > Arachnida > Araneae > Nephilidae > Trichonephila > Trichonephila clavata. Next base: position 26,981 of record BMAO01018667.1, on the reverse strand, counting down.
ATAGCAATCTCTTAGGAATAGAAACAAAATGGAGTACAAGCACTTAAAAATATTAAAATTTCTTACACTCACCTTAGCGAACATTTTGGAAGTTGTTTGTATGTTGTAGCGACAGAAGCTAATACTTCTTGCCAAAAGATCGACACCTTTTATACAACTCGGAAAGAATAAAAACAAAATAGGTGGACACTAAAGTCCTTCTGAAATCAAAACTCTAAAAGTGTAAACAAGAATGGGCGCATATTATTTCCTCATAATATCAGTGGTGCCCTGTTACGATACAGTTGCGTGACATTGAAATAAACTTAGCATATCAATTTTAACCATATTAAACCTACTATTTTCCATCGGTAAGTCACCACACCCATTGCAATAAAATGGCATAATTATTAACTCATAATTTTTTTTAAATTACAAGGATTTTTATTCCTTTCAGTTATTTCCCGTTATATTTGTGAAAACCAATAATTATATATTTAACATTCTATACTACAATTTTTTGATCAATAGAGAAGTAGCATGTATTTGTTTACAGGAAATTTACAAATACTGAGCGATTAATATTTTAAAGTAGATGAATTTGCTTTTAGGTAATGTGGAACTTTATTTCGAATATAATAATTGTTAAATTCTATCTTCGCTGAAATTCTTTACACAAAAAATTGATTACAGTTATTATTCTTACTGTTTCATTAATTATTTGTGAGGATTAATTAAAGCTATTTTTATCAACAAGAATACATAATATATTTCGCATTTCAAAAGATTTTTTTAATATTTCACGCAGTTATTTATAAAAAAAAATTAGCCTACCTAAAAATGTACATGTATACTATAAAATGTAAAAAAAAAAGAAAAAAAAAAGAATAGAGAAATGATAATAGAAATTCAGTAATGTAATATTGTTATTTGGAGAAATTTGAAGTATTTGCTTATACAAAACAATTAACGCGCGCATTGAATCGAGATCATATAATCTTTGCAGAAGAAAATATTCAATAATTTAGTGTATGTGTGTACTGAGCAAATTAAAAATTTCACAAATTTTTGTACATTTTCATAAAATGCCAACAGATTCATAAATATCTTGTTCAAAATGGACTAATCGAAATATTTTAAAGAGTTTTTTCAGTAAATTTAAAATCATTATTTGATTTTACTAATTTCTTTTACTTTTCCTCGAGTGGTAGAAAATTGGTTTCAATAAGCGTCACTTAAGAGGTACACAAAGATTTCCCAATTCTGAAACATTCACAAGCAATGAGATGACGCCATAACTGTACTTTGCTCTTCTAATTTCTGTATTTCCCGAACGAGATGAATTTATCGTGTTCTAATCCCTATACTATACCATATTCGAATCTTCGATAAAAACTAGTAGAATCTATTATTTTACTCGAAAACCATTGAATATGGGGTTTACGATTAAGACTATTGAATTTTCTGAATTCTTTAAAAAATCAGTTATTTTGTTTTAATGAGAAAGATGCTTTTGAAACGTTTTAAACAAAAATAGAGCTTCACAGAAAAGGGCTAGATTACTTAGTTACATATAATTAAATTGTATCTCAATTAAGTTACTTACGAAATATAAACAAATTAAGCATTATTTTAATAATAAATGAAAGAGAGAAATAAGATGCTTGAAATATTTATAAATTATTTAAATCAGTAAGCGTACAAGAAAATAAAAGGCCTTAGATCATATCATATTACAGAACTTCACTTAAGGAGAGCTTTTAACTTGAAAAAGCTTAGGTAATTTTTATTTTAAAAAGCAATTGTTAAATCTATACCACGAGAAATCAAGGTAGATGGTTCAGCTATTGTGCTTGCATTGTATAAGTGCTGTAACAGCTTGCACTGTCTTCAGATGTAGTCCCAAGGGACGAAACTGACGCACTGCGAAATCGTCCCGAAATAGAAACGAGATAGCGCGAGACGGATTTAAGCTTTTGTGTAGTGGCATCGTTAAGTAATGAACAATTTTCTTCCTTTTAGAATTTCATTCTTTTGATAAAATAAATTCATTTTTAATTTATTGTTTTAACCAGCACCAACAGCAACTAAGGAGGCGGAAAAAAGCTTGATATTTTTACTTGTTTAAAAACTAATAATATCTAGGATTTTGAGTTCGAGAATAAATAGAATTAATCACAATGCATTTTGCACTTATTTGAGAATAGGAAACGATTTGACAAAGGATTATTTAAATAGTTATAAAAAGTAAAGAAAGCAAATTTCTCCACAAAAATTTATATGGTGGTTTCACTGAAATTACTACTTTTATTTTTTTTTCTACAAAAATGTATTTCTCTCATTTTCTAATTTTTTGAAAGTTTGTGTTAGTTTTTAACTATTTACAAAAATATACATTTCATCAATATAGGTATTTCTATTTTGAAAATTGTCATTTTTGTTAAAAGAAAGGTAATTGAGTGATTCTAAAATAAAATTTCAAGATTATTAAAATAACTATTTGCTAGTTAAAATTTGTGCATTTGTTAAATGACCGAGTACTTAACGATTTTTTTTGGAAATAATTTTCTAAAAAACTTCTAATGTAGTTTCATTTGTTGATAAATATTTATAGTGGTCAATGAATTAGAAACCTTTGAGATTTGAATTTGAATCCGTGTTAAGGATGGAGTAGGTAATTTTCCCCCCTCAATAGTTGGAATCAGAACCCACAGTCCTTCTCTAGAAGAGGTAAATGTCTTTCAAACACAGTTTTTTAAAAGTGGGATGGGTGGTGTTTCCGGCGAATTGTACTGCAGAATAGGGACTCTACTGCGCTTTAATTGACACAAACCGTCAATCAAGGCACTTCTCAATAAATTTCAACTCGACCCATGCGCAGATTATCGCAGAGGAAAAGAATGTACGTGCCTTGAGAAAACCACTCATTTCTGGCCGAAATGCAAAAGCTTGTTTTCAGTTTTGTCGAAGAAGAAGACACAGGACATCTGATAATTGGAAACAAGCAATGTTTTGAGATTAATCATTTAATCACTTTACTATCTTGCACTGAGGGAAGACGTCGAATTTAGCGAGAACTACACTAAGTTATGTGAATCCATCTTGCCTTACTCGCACAGTGCGAAGGTCTATAGTTGGAGTATCATGATATGGGGCATGTTCCCTGGTATTACCATGGAAGTGGTGCCCTGGTGTTCCTCGAGGGTGAATAAACAGCGATTAGATACCTAGATATACTGGCAGATCAAGGGCACCCTGCAATGTTGCACTTTTTATCCTGATAGCGACGGATACTTCATGGATGATTATGCAAATATACATCGTGCCAGAAGTGTTCAAAATTGGTTCGCCAAACCTCAGTCTAGTTTCCAGCCCTCTTCCTGGGCACCGCATAGCCTAGATTTTAACCCCATAGAAAATTTGTGAGATTTTGCTGAAAGACGCATTCGGCAGCATTCTCCTCTTCCATCTAGCTTACAAGATCTAAAAATCTGCATAGCCAACGCATGGTATTTCTTGGAAGCAAATGCATTCCAGAAGCATGTGGTCTCATTGACCAAACGAATCAGAGCAGTTATTCATGCAAAAGGCGGTCTAATAACATACTGATCTTTGGTTTCAAAATAATCGGCTAGTGTGTATAATGATAAAAATGCATTTATGAAAAAATTTCAAGTTAAGGTATACTATTACGTTCGAATAGTGGTTTTGAAAAAGCGTTTAAATGAACAAGATGTTAGAAATTCAGCATCACCTGAATTAGAATATACATATAAAATTATTTAAAAACATTATTACAAGAAAAAAAATATATTAATCACTATTTTTTATCTTTAGAATAAAAAAAAAGTTTAAATTAAATATTTTTGTAAATAAAAGGACATATTTTCAAAGCATTCTCCTTTTATGGAAAATGCTTCTATGATAATAATATTTTGCCTATACTTAGCTAAGACTTCTCTGTAGAGTCTTAACTAATTAACTAATATTTTTGAAATATATTACTTATATTTTACTTAAGGGCATTTATTCACATTTTAATACATCAGAATAGAGAAATTTTAACAAAAAAAAAAAAAACGGTTATATTACTTCACTTGATCGTAACTCTAAAAATAAAGTGAATTTTTCAAAAATCAAAATTCAAGCTCTGTAGAGAAGTCTTATATATATAATCAAAATATTCATTCATTTTTTGCCAAAATGAATTTAAGTAACTTTTTACTGTAGTAATAGTCTTAAGACAATTTTATATGATTATTCTGATTCAGATGACATTAAATATTGAAAAAATTTATTCATTTACAAGCATTTTCAAAATCATGGTTCTGAACACTAACGGATACCTTAAAGAAAACATAGATTACATATTTGTTCTAAATTATTAAAATAATTGATTCAATTGCTCAAAAGAAACAGTACTTTTAACCTTCAAATTTCGTGACGTAATAAAATAAACTGCTTAAATTAATTTTTTACTAAACTTTTAGTCACTTAGAAATTTTTCATTTATAATTGTGTAAAGAATATGTTATTGCTTGAAAATGACATTTATTTAAAAAGCATAGTTATCACTTTTAATATAAAAGTATTCCTTAATTGGTTATATTGCATAAACATTAATGGTATAAAAACACGAACATTAATAATTCGAAATCTTTTAAGTTAATTCTTATATGTAGGATAGACAAATAAATATTCAGATTTATTTAAATAACTTTTATGTAATTCGTAACATTAGTGACGATAACAAGTATGCGAATCTCAGCCGCACTTTTTATCCAATGTTTATGCTACTAAAAATCAAGTGCGGCTTAGAGTAGAAGGTAAAAATTATCGTTGGATGGAGCAAACTGAACACAATACTGACGGTTAGAGTAATTACAGATTCATGCATGTATTTAAAAGTTTTTAGTACTGGTAAAATAAGTGAATATTATTCACTTCTTATTGGTTCTTTACTTTTTTTTTTAATTTCGTAAATATCGGATATCGATAAACCATTTTACACTTTTATTTTTATTTTTTTCACAAAATCGTATTGAGAATTAAGAGTGTGGCTTAGAATTGATAACGGTTTATATTTGAGCAAATACGGCAATTTTTCGGTAATAATCCCGTTCTATAAAGAACACAAGAATATTGAGGTATAAGCTTTTCTTTTGAAAATTTTAGGTCATGATATTTTTATTAAAAATGTTCTTGCTTAAGATCGAAGTTGAAGTTAACATTCGATTTTAATGTTAACTCTTATAATTAATCTTTGTTTTGATTTTGATATTTGAATCTTACAGTAAGTAATTGACTTTTATCGTTCGTTTTGTTTTTGTTAAAAACTCCTAAAGAGAGAGAGAGACCAAGTTCAAAATTCAATATACTCTTGGGTGGTAATTTTTATGGTAATAATGATTTTGTTTTCTATTTTAATTTTATTTTTTATTTTTTACTTTTCCTATTATTTTAGTTTAATTTATCAATTAAGACTCGTTAAGAAAACTTCACAATATTTTTTTCTGTGTTTTTATTTTAATTTATATTTTCTTACGACCCTGGCCATCTTATATAAATATAAATGCCAAATAATCGAAGGCAATAGGCTTTGCGTCATCTTTTATGCGCCTGTCATTAAGAACCAGTAATTTTTATACAGAAGAATTGCATCTAAAAATTTGAGTGAACTTTGATATCAACATTTTTCAAACAAATCTAATTTAATATTCAAAAACTTAATTAAATAAGTGAAATTATTTAAATTATCGTTTAAAAATATCTCAATACTTTTAATGCACTCAGAGACGAAGTATTTTTTATTGTAATTTAAACAAAATAAAAACTGACTGTTTTGTTAAAAACAGCATTAAATAGGACTGAAGTTAAACTGAAACGAACTAAGTCAAATATCTTTGTTATCAACAGAAACAATAGTTTATAAAATAACTATGTTAATATGTACTTCATTTTTCATCCGCTTGTATAGTTTTAAAAATGGAACTTTATACACATAAGTTTTTTTAGTACCAACGCTGCAAATTTTAAATCACAATTATTTTTAAAAATAATATGACCTATTACTGTTTCTTGCAAAGAAAGCATTTTGTTTTACAGGAAACCAATATCAGTTGCCATGTCTTTATAAAAGAAGATTAAATGAAAACACTCAGAAGCAAATTATATTCCAAACAACAATTTATTTCACAAGTTTGATGTCATTATTTGATTGAAATAAATAAGTTAAGTAGATGACATTTTGCAGTACATAAACTATTTTTTGATTATATTTTTAGAGGAGTTTGCCGATTCCAGCTCCATAGAGGCCTGCTCCATATCCGAGTCCAAGAGCACCTCGGTGTCCGAGAACTCCACCATAAGCAAGAGGGGCGACTCCATGTCCGAGGACTCCTCCATAAGCTAGAGGGGCGGCGGCAGCCAAAGGAGCTCCATATCCGTAGACACCACCGATGGCAGCAGGGGCAGCGAGAGCCAAAGGAGCGGCGATGTGAGGGGCGGCGACAGCAATGGGAGCAGCAGCAATTCCGACCTTGCCTACTTCAGCTCGGGAGTTGAGGGATCCGGTAGCACCATCAACGATGTCGTATTTGAAAGCGTAGTTGCCCAAAGCCTGAAAAAATATTACATGAAATTAGCAAACTGTGATTATTTATCTAATGTTATATTCATGAACGTTTATCATTACAGAAATTAAGCTTTTCATTGCATTGTAATTTAATGTCCTTAAATGCGCTTATGCATAATTAATAATTGAGTCATACATAGTTGAGTGTTAGGGCAGATTATCAATTATATATTATATATTAATAACAGTAAAAATGTATTATAGATTAAGACAGTAAAATAAAATTTATATAAATAGTTTCAGTAATAATCAAAATGATTTAAAATATGATTGCTTTTCAGTTGAACTTTATTTTTAAGAAACAATAAAGATCTTTACAGTGTGAACTTTAAAAACTAGCACAAAAAAAATTCTACAAAATCTCTACTGAATTAGAAGTTGAATGCAGATACGTACATCTTGAACCTGAGCCCTGGAGCTGACTCCGGTGTTGATGAGGGGAGCGGCAATGAGTCCAGATCCGTGGACTGCTGCAAGGGCAGCGCAGAAGATGATGACCTTTGAAAATGATATTACGATCACAATGTGAAAGTCATAAAACAGAGAAATCTTTTTAAGATTATAAAATCCACTTTGGTTGTAAGTGTATATATGTATAGGGTAGAAATATTAAAGTTAATTTTTTTTATGAAATCAAATAATCTAATTAGAAAATTAACATTATGCTAAATCTATGTAATGAATTTATTAATTTTTTGCGACGCAATATCCTAAGACACAAAGTCAAAAATACATTGCGTAAAATATACATTTAATTAAATCACGTCTTCTAATAATTTAATGATGTAAAATTAAAAATATTTATATCTAGTGATAAATTATTTGTTGCTCATTTTCAGCATATGAACGTACCTCATACTTTATTTTATTTAAAAATGAAAATTTTTGAAAACGCAAAGTAAATAAATTTTTTTTGTAGAGCTTTCGGAAGTAATTAATCAAATGGTCCACACTCCAACAAAATTTATACAAAAATATAATGTAGTATTTTATTTGTTTATTATATTTTAAAGCTCTTCCCTCAAAAGGACTACCCTTCTTAAGTTATGTTAACATGAACATTAATAACTGTAAATTAAATGAGTAGTATTTAATAATAAAATAACTTCGTCAGAGAAATAAATTAATTTCTTGGAAATCTTCATATAACTTCACATGAAAAACACAAACGATTTAATTTTAGGCAAGTGAAAATTATATTCGTACAAATTTTTGCCTATTCAGCAATTATACGCACTGAATAGAACTGTTATGTCTAAAGTAAAGATTGAATCACAGAAGATAAAAATACCAACATTCACAAACATTAAAATACTCACCTTAGCGAACATTTTGAGAGTGTTTTAGTGAGCTAGCGTTTGAAGCTAATGGTTTTTGTTTAAAATTTTAAGACTTTTATACCATTTGCAAACGGTAAAAATAAGAAAAGGCGTGGTATAACATATATTCCTACCCAAACTGAAGCATTGAAGTTTGTAAACAAATAAAATCGCTTGTCTGTTATTCATTGTATCATTAGCTTCCTGGTACACCGGCGATATGACCTTGAAATCAATTTGACATTTCGGTATCTCCATCCGAAGCCGGTTATTCCCTTTGTATAGATCACCACACCCAATAAATGGGCATAAACCTTTGTTTATCACCAAGGTTTATCTATTCCTTTGTATACTGGTCACGTACTTCAAAAATACGTGACAACTACGAATGCGTCATCATCGATATAGGCTTCAAATTAATTGCTTAATTTAGAGAATATTATGTATTCATAATTCGAGCAATAGTATTTCTCGTAAAAAATGAGGAAAAGGTTCGTCACGTATTTGTTAAATGAGTCCAAAAAGATTCATTTACAGATATTTGACTTGAAAATTTTGTTAACAAAAGGATTGACTGATTTTGAATTTATGGTGTTATTTCAGAAGTAACCATCAATTGAAAAATAATTATCTCGAAACAAATGGCCAATGAATTAATTTTGAATTCTTATTCCATTGCATCACAAAAACGCTGTTGGTGACTGATTTAACTATACACATATAGCATTAATATTTCAGATTTTTTTTTTTTCGGTTACAAGAAGAAATGATTTTTAACCTCTTAAAGAGGTCAATTTTTTTTCTTCAAAAGGCACATTTTTTATTGCCTACAACTAAGCATAATACTTAACAGAATGGGAAAATGGAAGTATTTTAATTTTAATTTTCCCTATTTTTTATTTTATAATGGCGGAACGCAACCCTCCTCCCCACCTAAATGTTTGCTTAAGTACACTCTGCATGCTATGAAAAAGGTTTCATATATCTTAGAAGAATTTCTCACAAACTTACAAAATATTTCCTGTTCGTATCTCTTTTTCAAATGGTTGAAGATTTTGTGTGTGTGTGTGTGTGTGCATTTATATACACACGCAATTTGAAGTCTAATCTTAGACATAAATTGCTATGGGGACAGATATAATATCGTATTTTTGGATTATCTTTTCATTTTCATTTCTTCTAAAACAACAAATTGCGCATTGCTTTGCCAATACTTGTTCTTTATCGAATATTTTCAAAAATCTAAATTCCTGCTTTCAATAAAAAGTTCCCGCTTTCACCACAAAGAAAATCCCGTATGAGAAGTTTTTCAGTACCGTGGATAAACCGTGTCTCTTAAAAATATGCTATACGAATAAAGATATGTGCAAAATAAAAGTTAGAAAAGAAAATGTTAGTGCCCGTACAGCGTAAAAACAATCTAATTGTAGTCAACTCTCGGTAGCCCGTACGGTGTACGGGCAAACCAGTTAAGAGGTTAAAATTTTCAGTGTATATGATACTGCTAGATGGAGGTTTAATCATATCTATATGTTAAACAGAATAATACTTCATACATTTAAGTTCTAAATTTTGAACTTTTAATTTAGTTATTCGAACACGTTGAAATGACCAGTTGCAATCAAAATACACATTTTCTTATTTTATCGATAGAGCAATCCTTTGGCATTACAAAACACATATTATTTTGCTTCTATATTACATAAACGGTGAATTACTATAAATTACAGAAATTAGAAAAACTAGAAGTTGATCTTTAATCTACCAAAAGTGGGCATTTAAAATTGTTCAAAATCTATCATGGCGAGTCTGATAACTCAAAATATATTGGAAATATTTCAATAAAACATTTTGAACATAATCTCTGTATTATATTCTAGGAAATGCACTGAAATAATTTTTACTGTAGAAATATTTTCTGAGTTATGGCCTTTTATTTCAAGAATAGCTTCATAAATGTGTCACATTTCGTAAAATATCGATTTAATTAGCTCTAAAAATTTAATTTTCCAATAAAACATGAAAAATCTTAGTACATTCCTTATATAAATGCATGTAGTTTATATATATATATATATAATGAAAACAATAATAAAATCCCCTTGCACCACAAAGTATAACACGGGGCTCACAGAGAAGTAAGTATTAATCACACATAACTACACATTAGGATTATAATATTTGAAAGAAATTAACAGAACTTTTAAAAGCACTTCTGGTGGAAAAAAGTTCGTGAAGATTATAAGGTCAATATATATTCAGTCCCTTGAAAGCCAGTCCTGGGATATTTCGTTGTTTATCAAACTTGGAACACTGAAGGAGCTCATGTTCTACATTTTCCTCGCCACAAATATCACAATCACAGGAAAATGACGGCACTAAATTAAATTTGTTCAAGATAGCTTTCAAAGTTTCCATGACCAGTTAGAAATTGAGTTAATTTGTAATTAGTATAAAAATGATGGCAAGCCAGTCTCTTATTAATGGTAGGAAAAAATTTCTTTGTTAAGCTCCCTTTATTTGAAATGAGATATTCTTGGTTCCAAGATTTTACAATTCTTTCTTTCATAATCTTCTTGAAAATGATTTAAGAATATTAACGGCAATTTCAATTTTGCGCTTGGTTTAGTTTATATTAGTAATGCTTTTATAGTGAGTTTATTATTTTTCTCTAACTGCTTGAAAATATTTTTAAAATTTGCTAAAACTTTACTTATAATTGTGATTTTTTTAAAATTTAGATAATTTGTTTTAAATATTATTGTGGTATTGGTATTTATTCGTATGGATGTACAGATATGAAATAGCTTGGTTTATTGGTGAAAAATGTAGTATTAAGGAAACATTAAGGAAAAAATCGTATGACTATATTTCAAGATATTTTAATAAATTTTAATGATAATAAGATTTTTTATATGAAATGGGGTAATTAATTTAAAATTTTGTATGATTTCTTTGTTAGACTAAATTTAGGGAACTTTTATTTTTTGCATGTATGTTTTTGCTGTAATTGCTAAGGTTATGTTAAATATCTTATATTAAATTTATTTATTACATAAATGTTTTGTTTAGATATTTTATATTTATTTATTAGATAAATGTTATTGCTTAGATATTTTATTATATTTATTTATTACATAAGTGTTACTGTTTAGATATTTTATTATACTTTCTATAGTTAGATTTATATTCCATACCTTGAATACTTAAAACATCTTAACAGATCTTTTTTCCCAGGTGTTTTTTAATAAGCAAACATGCATTTTTTCGTTTTTATAAAAACAATTTAATACAATGAAAGAAGACCGAGCTTCAGAAGAAACGTTTATTAAAATGCAATGTGCTATTAATTGTGTGCAAGCAAAAGCACTGTTTTTATTTTTTTTTCTGTATGAAAATTTAAATATAATCGCTCATTGTGTCCCGACTTTTTTTACAGCTAGAACAATTTAACTACTGAATTTAAAAATAATTGATACCAAATTTAAGATTGAAGGGGTTCTTCACTTTTCCATCATTGAATAATTTAATTTATTTGGAAAAATTCATTATTTAACTCTAAATTATTACGCATTTATACTCAATAGAGTTACATTTACCGGGCCTTGTAATTGTGAACAATGATCAAGTGACAAGGATGAAACCAGAGCTGTGGTAACCCCTACTCCTAACTTCCCCACCATACCAACGGGAGGGCGTTAAAGCCTCGACATATTTAGCGTGCATCAGCCCCCTCTGCATGGCGGATCTTCAGTGGTTCTGGGCTCGAACTCGTGACATGAGTCTGTGACATTGACCCCTGGGCTACCACGACCACGTATTTAATTTTATATTAATTTACCCCCCCCCCTTTATATCTTATTTTTGAGATTAATGCAAGGCATGCCTTATTTTCTAAATGCATTTTACAGATATACAAATATATTCAGCATGCATTACGTAAACTAAAAACCCACAATAACCTTGCATTGTTAAGTCCCATACGAAAAAACCCCTCCAGGAATAAAGATTTTTTATAACCTGTAAAAACAGTATATGCTAAACAATACTAAGAAAAGGCAGCATTCATTACAGCCCTACTTTCTTCAAAGTGTGTTTAAAGTAGATCATATTCTCAACAGAAATGTTAGGGAGTAGAGTGAAATTATTGATGCCTGGATATTTCCTTCGATAATCCCAAGGTCATCTCCATGTCATTTTGAATACAAGATATTGAGCTAATTTGAGTTCATATTCAAATATGATTACTGTAATGTTAATGTTTTAATAACAATCTCTTTATCTTTTTCTTATCGATAAGTTTTAATAATATAAAATACTAGCATTTTTAAACATTTGTAAGTTTTAGTACAACTCGATTCTTTTTTAAAAAATAAACACAAAAAAGTTAATAATAACTACATTAGTAATATTAAAATCAGAATCACTACAAGAACTAGATTCAATCATTATTAATAGTAAATAAGGCAATAAAATTTTTATTAAGAAACTTGGGTTTATTTTCTTTAATCATGTGCTAAACTATAAGATATTATAAAATCCCTACTAATAAATATGATGTATATGTTTGGTGCATTTATATCAGATGTAAAAATCACTCGCAGTGAATGATTAGGCGTGGTTATTTAATGATTTCAAGTTACTACTAAAAGATATCAGTTTTGTATACATTCTAATTTAACTGACTTTTTTTATCTAAAAATTTCTTCTTTAAAAAGTTTCTTTCCCTGGCAAAAAAACTATTTAATAAAGATACTTTTGATTAAGAAACTCCTTTTTTCTCGAGAAAAATTTTAAAAAAAAAAGAAAAAATATTCTGAACCCATTAATTAATTAATAATGGATGAGAAAGGGAAAAATGAGGCGATAAAAGCTTCCTCTAAAGAAAAGGACAATTAATTTTCCAAAGAGAAAATAGGAATTTGAAAACAAATATAAATGTTACAACTAGTCACTTTTTTGAGAAAATATTTTACAGAAAATACATAATGTGAGTTAAATACAAAACATCAAAATAAACGGAAAATCAATAATTTCATACTTATATAATTCATAAAATAAAAAAAATGACGATTTAGAAGTAAACATATCTTACAAATCAGAAGATAAATTATAAAAAATTTAACTTTTAGATCAAGAGATCCAGCAAAAAATAATAAGAAAACAAATCAACAAACCAAAATGTAATACTATTGCGTTTTCTAAGGCTTTCATAGACTTAGGGTTGCAATGTAGCGTTAAGCAGGTTTTATTTGAAACAACCTTTTCCTTCAACCGAAAATGTATGTATAACAGCACAAGAAGGAATTGAAGGAGTAAGCAGACAAAAATATGGAACATAAGATAATAGATACTATTACATGCATAATTTTACATGAATAATAAATAATTTTACATGCATAATATTACATATATAATAGGTAATTTTACATGTATATATTTGAACAAAAATTAAAAGCAAAAAATCTTTTTTAAAAACAAGTTTTTATTTAAATGCGCTAAAAAGAATAAAATAAATTTTAAAAAAGTTTTAAAGGAAAAGATTATTTTATTCTTGTTAGCGCATTTAAATAAAAGCGTGTTTTTTTTAAAAAAGTTTTTTTTACTTTTAATTTATTTTTTACTTTTTAGTTATCGCTGGACAGGTTTCTCAGTCTGTTTCCCCATCTTCTTCAACGCATCATCGTTGCTAGGTCGTCAAAACTCCAAAATTGTAACGTCACCTAAAACTCCAAAAAAAAAAATCCCCTATTGGTTCTTCATTTTACATCGCTAAACACAGCGGAATATACAGCGAACAGGGGTAAAACATTTTTGCGTTTTAAGGTTTTTAATTAATATCTTTTTAATTAATTGCAATATCGGATTATAAATAGTCAAAACATGCATTGCCATCCAAACTATACGTGTATACAAAATTTCAGCTCAATTGATTAAAGATATCAGCTTCAAAATTGAGTTGCAAGATTCCACCCGAACAAATAACATACAAACATTGCAAGTTAAATAAAAGCTTGTAAAAAAAAAAGAAGATGACTATTGGAAATTAGAAAAAGTATATTGCTTATATATGGAAAAAGTAACATTAGTAAAAATCAATAAAATGAGACTAATTAGAAATTCAAAAACATATTCAAAATATCCAAAAAGTAAAATTAAGTAACGGGACAAAATTGAACAAGGTGTGAACTAGAAATTGAAATGGTAATTTTAACTGGATGGAAATGGTAATTTTAACTATAGTAATGATACCATCTATATGTAAAACTATTTTAATAAAACTCAAATAGAACTTCTTTTAAGAAAAGAAATAAGTTGGAATAACAATGTAAGTGAAAAATATATTAAGTAAAGTGAGTAAAGAATAAAATTGCTTTAATATGTTATTTAGATTATTATATAATATGCATAAAGAAAGGTAATAGCACAATAAATATAAAACATTCAGTAATTGTTGTGCTTTTCTGCTGTTTTCATTTACTATATCATTATTTCTTTTTGTGTAATTAATATTTCTAAAAATTGATGCTGCTGTTTGACAAAAGCATTTTAATGATACTAGAATAAAAGCCTTTATTTTGTCCGAAATGTTACATTTTAAAATATATTTATCAACATTTAACTGTGAATCTAAGAAATATGTTTTATTTCTGTAACCTTTTTTTTTAAAAAAAAAAAAAACTTCAAATATTTTAGGATAAAAATTAAAACGAAATATTGCAGCTTTATTAAAAATAATTAAATCAAGTATATGCTATGCTGAAAGCAATAAATGGTTACATAATGAGATAGATCACGTGTCTTTGGCCGCTGTACTGATGTTGATGCGTAGTTCTATGAACGGGTCTTTTTTAACACCAAATTATCCTCACACACTAACAAGGGCACTCATCATACAGAGTATCTTAGGCAACTTGCTTTGGAGACTATTCATCAAGTCCCGGGTGACGCATTACAGATCTATACTGATGGCAGCATGGGAGTAGGCACTGCTTCAAGAAGAGAAATTTTCATCAAAAAGGGGGACGGTATTAGGATCTGTAAGATAAATCTTGACTTCTCTGCTCAGTATTTCGGGCAGAACTCTTAGGTATTGAGGAGGCTTTGAAATTTTGCTTTACTGAGAGTGTCAACACAGATATTTGGTTATTGACTAATGGCCGAAGCTCTATTCAGCTTCTATTTGAATGGTGGAGGCATGGTGACAGAACGACAACGAGTTTTGTCCAGGTGTTAAATAGTTTGAATGCCAATGTTAAAATCTTTTTTCCACACACACAGCAGTGGGTACCGTCACACGTGAATATCTACGGGAATGAGATTGCAGATGGTTTGGCCCGTAAGGGCTACCATAAAGATTCTACACATGGTGGCTTCTTTAGGTGCTCTTTTAGAAATTTCTACCCGGGTCAAACAAGATATCAGTTCCTCTTGGAGGCAGTCCCCCGTACATGAATGGTATTTAGGAAATCGCCCTGGTAATGCTTTGCTTGGGACAAGCAGTAGGCGAGATTAAACTACTCTTGCTAGGCTTCGCAGTGGACATACTTAAGCTCAATGGCACGTGGATGGTCTTAAAGTTTACCCTCCTTGTCAGAATTGCTTGTCCAAGCGGCTCCTGTCCACATTTGGCTTGTATTGGTTGCCATAAGAGCCAGCTGCTTTCAAGTCCTGCTACTGTTCTTCATTGTTTAAAAACGCATGGGTTCATGGACTTGATCTAGATGTTTCTGTCGGTCAAGTGGGATAAGAAACAACAACAACAAATCAAGTATATGTTGTGTTTGACCAGAATTAATATCTATGTTATCAATTTCATTGTAGAGTAGATATATAGTAGCTAGAATACTGATGGTTGACTCTCACCTTGGAGTATAACTTTTTAATTGGTAGATAAAATAACAATTATTGGATACAAAAATTTATTTTACTATATATTGATTAATTATATTATATTTTGGATGTTTATAATTTACTTAAAAGTATTTATTAGATATTTGTTTGAAAACTATTGAATCACGTCTTCTATATCAGTGGAATGAAATAAATCATCAAAAGGGAATGTATGAAATATATGTTTTTACCTGGCAGGGATTTAACTATATCTTTATTCTTTTGAAAATGATAGGGGTTTTAATGTTTCAAGAGTTTTGAATCAAATTTTATGACATTTTACCAGGTTATGTTAAGCACGAGTACTAAAACCACCAGAGAGATAGTTACAAATTTTATAGGGAGAGAAGTTTATAGGAATTTTATGGTATTTTTAACTTTAAAAAGGATGTAGGAGGGAAATTAACGTTCTTAAAATTTAAGCCTAATTTTTTCAAGAAATGCAGATATGCAATTACAAATTTCTCTTTCGTTAAAACTTGATTTTATACATTCAATATATTGCATTGAAAGTGTTTGTTAAGAATATAGCTAAAAATACATGCAAATAATTGCATAATTACCTGAGACTGAATTAAAATGTATTATTACGAAATATCTATATGGCATTGTAAATAGGTACCATACTCAATTTCATAGTTTAATCTTATCGAATCTTTGAGAGTATTGAATTTAAATTCATTAAAATTTTCAGTGGTAAAACCATATTCAATAAAAGTTTTCTAATAAAATTTTCAGCATCTTCCAAAATTAGTGTTTTAATAGCGAACGCATTATTCGAATTTTTTAATGAATAAAGACAATAGGTTAAAACGTAATTTCTTTAAGAATTTTGTTTTTTATTATAATTAAATCACGTGTAATAATATGTTTAAGATATAGCCTGTCTAAATTTGTAATATCTAAGATAATTCCAAATTTTGCCTTTAGAATCACTACTTTTACTGTAATTTTAAAAGTAGACCACAACAAATTTTTTATTTTATTTGAATGCTATTTAAATATTAACATTATTCTTAGGGAATTGTAGAATAACTTTATTAAATATTAAGAGAAATTAATGTTTTTTATAAGGTTTATTTATGAAAAGTAGAGTGCAGTATTCAGTAGAATGTGTAACATTATTACTGTCTTTTATATTAAATTTAGGAATTAGAAAATTATTAATATTTTCATTTTTAAGTAAAGTTTAAATTTCCTTAAAATTCTTATTGTTGAAATATTTTTGGGTTCGCTTTACTTATGTTTCTTTTTTGTTCATGACGAACATATACACACGAACGCATGCACACAGTATATACATGTGAACTATTTAATCCTAATTATTAATCAAGCTCGCTGCGTTGTAATTGTCTGAAGTGAAGGAAACCTTCTATTTAAAGATTGTTACTTTGTTGCTTGTAATCGTAGATAATCCTATTATAAATATTTTGTACTTAATACATCTAAAACCAAATTAATATCCCAAATTGAAAGAAATAGATATTTAACAATCTAATTAACTATAATATATTTCACCTTTAAGCTCAACCGAACATAAGGCGTGAGTATTATTAATTACACTCACATATCACTAATGTAGTATATTATTACACATGGAAAAATACTTTAATGAGTTTTGCGCAGTTGAAAAATTTTCCTTATTTATTTTCTCATGAAGCAAATTTTTATTTATCGGATAATTAAGGATTAAGGATTATTTTCATTTTCAATACCTACTTTTTATGATTGCATTCCTTTTTCCAACCAGGGAAAGAAGTGATATTGTCTTTGTATTCTAAATTTTCCTTTTGATTCAAGTTTTGTTTGAAGGCAAGAAAATTTTACAATTGCATTTTTCATTGTATAATAAAAAGTTTACATAAAGGCATTGATCATCTTTATAATTCAAAAGTTTCACACATAATTTCATATTAATTGTATTTTTCTTTAAGTGTTCAAACTACATCATTACCTTTTTTTTGCTGTCTAAATTAATATGCAGTTAAAAATTTCGTGCATCATATTCATTATTTTGTTTTATTTGGAAAGGCACTTTGTGAATATTTTAATCTTAGATATTTTTGAAAAGAATTAATGTAATTGAAATAAAAAAAAGAAAAACATATAGTGCAAAACATTATCGGATTATTGCGTAGATATTTGAAAGATCTTTTGTACTGAATTTTATGAAGATATAACAATAATAAGATATTTCAGCATTTTCAAAAAGTCTCGTTAAATAATTTTTTAAAATATTTCATTTGTCTCCAAAGTTTTTTTTTATCTCATTAACTTTTTACTTTCCTGGTTTCCTTCAATAAAACTTTAGTCTTCTTTTCATAAAAAGAAAGAGTTATTTATTTGCACAAAAAATTAAGGAATTCTGATTATTAGTGTTATTAAAAGTGTTATGGTATTTCTACTGACTGAATTTATATTTCTGAATGTATTGTTAATTTTGTAAAATTATTAAGACGTAGGAATATCTACTATCTCAATATTTGGCAATATATATTCATCCGACAAATCACTTAAAAAAATTACGAGCAATTTAGATTTCATAAAAAATTTGAATTAGTATTACTCATAAATCAAAATATAATGTCCAAATATATTAATTAATAAAATATTCAAACACTGTATTACTGATTAAATAATTTATTTTATGGATATTTTAAACATATATATTTAAGTCACATCATGAAACATTTACAGAATAGCTTTGCCGAATCCAAAGCCAATGGGAGCTCCGAGATGGAGCTTTCCGACTCCAAGACCAACGGGGGCCCCCAGAAGACATGTTCCAATAGACAAAGGTGCAGCAGCAATTCCGTTGGCAAGGATACCATTTCCGACAATAGCTCCGTTTCCGTGGATTCCGTGGGCGACGAGACCGTTGGCAATAAGTCTGTTAGCAATAAGTCCATTACCGGCAAGGGCAATTGGAGCAGCGGCAGCTACGGCAAGAGGGGTGGCGGCGATGGGAGCAGCAGTGGCAACGTGGTTGATGGCGGTTCTCTGGGATGAGACGGTGGCGATGGAGGGGACCAGCGATCAATCCTTTACCGAGTCCCAATCCGAGAGGACCAGCAGCAAGAACGGGAGCACCTAGAGCAGCTGGTGCAATGAGGGAAGCATGGGCAGCTGCCAAAGCAGCGCAGAAGATGACGACCTTTTTAAAAAGGAAAAAAAAATTGATTATAATGGATGCAAATTAAAAATGTTCGCAAATTATTGGTAAATGCAAATACTGATATTCACTTTGTCACAATATTCAATATTTAAAAAATATTGATGATATTACCGGCATAAAATTATTTTAGTGAATAATAAATTTGATACTTTCACTTTATATTTTACTTTATAGTGTTTTAGTACATCATGAGATTTTCCTGAAATTAAATAAATTATACCTTGACTTTTAAGAACTTATCTGGTTAAATTAAGAATAAGCTGAGAAATATTTCTTTGTGATAGTCCGAAGTATTTAAAATTAACTATTCTAAATTGTAAGCTATTACTGTAAGAGAATATCAGAATATCAGTATTTTTTTATTAAAAAAGGGGGAGCTTTTAGAAAATAATTTTTGGTTTCATTTTATTCTGTTTTTTTTTGTTCCATACGCTTTACGTTTAATAAAAAGTTGAAATCCTATAAAAAGTTTTTAGGAAAATAAAAAATTAAAAAAGTTATAAGAAATCAGTAATACATTAAATTGTTTATTTTAATTCAATGGGAAGGAAGCTTTTAATAAGTTGGTAAGTGCCGCTATTTTTATATTTTAAATCAAATATCAAGTTGATCTAAGATTTTAAATGATAGAATTGTCCAACATTGGATAAATTCTATAAATAACTTACTCACCTGAATGGACATCAAAACTTTTTCTTGTAATGTTAATTTTAAATTTTCAGCTATCTTTAAAATATTTTAGGTTTTAAAAAATAAGTGTATGCTAATAATATACAAATTTAGTTTTGTGTGTTTATCTTCAGTTAGTCGCTATGAACAGAAAATCTTCATGTAAATATTTCATTTTATTTTAACCTGAAACATGATGACTTCGAATATATTTAAGAAAATGAATATCACAAAACCCAGTTTAGGGAAGGGAAATTAAATTCATATAAAAATAGTTAAATTAAATTTAATACTTAGAGCAAAAGGTTTTAAAATATTATTTTTTGTGTTAAAAAATTTAATTATTGTCAACAGAAGATCAGTACAATTTTAATGACACAATTGGCAGAGAAAAGAACAATAAAGATTGCATCAATTTAGATATATTTAATTAATATTAGATAATTTAACAAAACCGAATTCACATACCTTGAAAAAAAGTAGAAACGAACGAAATATCTTATTCTTACCTTTGCGAACATTTTAAAATTTTCTGAAGTTAGCGTCAGGGTCTATTGAATCTTTTCGAGATGTCACCTCTTTATGTAATTAGAAAAAGATGAAATATAAAAGAGTATATAAAACAAAATAGCCTGATAAGGGCAATGTCATCAAGCTATAAATAGATAATTAATTTAAAAATAAAATAAAATCAGCCAGTCACATACCAGCAATTTGACATTGACTTCAAATTGAACGTTGTATTTGTTCAGATCGAGAAGTAATTTTCATATGGTAAAACACCACACCCTTGTTTAAAAGCAAATTTTTTATTTTATTTTAGACAAGTCTAAATTTTATTTTTATACTTACATCGCATCTTTGAATATCTTTAAGAAATACACTAATAATACCTGAAAATTCCTAACAAAATTTAAATTACAACTTTTAATAATCATTTATAAAGGATCATTATGTATAAATTTGCATGTTTTTAAAGGTCTTTTAAATTAAGATTATTTAAACACTTGGTAAATGAATCAAGAGTTAACTCCATAAGAAAATTATTCAATTTAGAAATACAGGGTGTCCCAAAACGACCGCATAAACTTTGCACCGCTAGATTCCTCGTTGGAAGTTCATAAAAACTGACCAAAGAAATGTTCCTGTACGATCCATAGCTTACGAGAAAAATACGAAAAACAAAGTATGACGTAACTTCCGGTGCAAGAAAAACAACACTTTATTGAACATACCAACAAACAGTATTTTCATATCTTTCCGGATGTTGGATTTTTTCGTATGGGGCCATCTCAATTAACTGGTGTATCGAGACGTAGTGACAACACAAATGGTCATAGTTGCTAGTCTGGCTCCTGCTCGTACTTCGGTGGACCACGCGGTTCTGCGACGTGTGATGACAGCCATTCTACGGCAAGCTCAAGCATGCCTCGACATGTCCGGCGGCCACTTTGAACATCGGAAGTGACATCATACTTGGTTTTCCGTATTTTTCTCGTAAACTATGGATCGTACAGAAACGCTTCTTTGGGCAGTTTTTATATACTCCCAATGAAGAATCTAGCTGTGCAAAGTTTATGCGGTCGTTTGGGGAATACTGTACCAAGAATTATTATTATTATTGTTATTGCTAGTCAGAATACTGTATAAAAAAAGCAAAAAGCTTTACTGTTATTATTAATAATTAGTGAAATTAACAATTCATTATTGCTAAAATTTGGTTATGTTGAATGAATAAACTATAGATGAATCTTTCCTTCGTTTTTTTACGTAATATTATAAATATCTTACGCATAAATATAAACATTTCTAAAAAAATATCGTATGTGATCTCCTTGTTAGTTAAAAGAAAAACTTATTTTTGCAACATTGGCGGATCAATTTTTTTATGCTTAATTAAAGGAAACTAGATTATTATGATGTTTTAGTACTTGTAAATATTAAATGACCAAATGACTCGAAATGTGAGAATTATTAATATGTACAATTCTGTAACTCTTGAATTTATATGAAAGGATTATAATTAGAAGCATCTATTTATTAAAAAAATAATTTTTATTTATACGTACTGAATAATTAATAACATATGCTGAATTATTGAGAAATGTGTACGAAATCTGTTTTTGAAATTCCGGATAATCGGGCAATTAAATATTTCTTCTGAAAATTAACATCAGTCATATGTATACAAAATATCTAAATCACTAATGAGCGTTGATATTAACATGTTTTCTTATCACCTTAATGAAATATAAAATTTAGTGAAAGTAGTAATTACAACTCTAAGCGGAAAAAACTAATGACATTACATCAAAGCATACACAACTGAGCTATTTTTCTTTTAAAATCGAAGCATTTCATTATTATGCAAATACATTGTCAATTCGTAATCCGAGTATAATCATAGATATATCTTTTTATTTAGTTATATTTCAAGGATATATCTCCAAGGTAAGAGGAATAAACGAGGTAAAAGGTAAATACGAGCAGCGAGATTTAACAGCTTTTGAAAGGGCGTGATCTCTCTTTTAGAAATGAAAATGTGTGGTTTTGTTGTTTCTTTCGAGGGTATAAAAGCCATTCAACTTTCTGTTTCTAATCACTGTATCTGATTCAGACACATCTAACTCTCAACATGATCGCTAAGGTATGCTTTTCCTTTAATCTTATTATCGCATAGTTTAAGATAGATTTCGTGTTGTACTCTTACCGTTTTGACTAACAAATAAATTTTTTAACAGAGATTTTTATGCATTCAGCTTTAAGAAATGAGTAGTATAATTGATTATATTAATATGGATAGTATGAATTCTAAGTGAAACTATTATATTACTGTGAAATTACTTTAGACATCGATTGGTGGTAACTATGCAAGTTTTGCTTGCACACTTTGTTACCATGCAAGTATAAAAGTTTTAAATAGATTCAATCAAATTTTAAGAAGTAGGGAATTTTTATTTTCAAATTCAGAGTTGATTTTTATTTCTCTTCAAGTCTACACTACCACACTGGTTATTTAATTGTGATAATTAGGTAATTATTAATGGAAAAATGTATTATATTAAGTTGCTTTTAAATATTATCTTAATTTTTCTTCCAATATATTTTTGAAATAATTAAAGCTTACACTTTTGTATAAAAAAAAATCACTTTGAAATTGCTAAACACACTTTGGTTTTTTTCACTATAATATAGTTAATCCATGTTTAAATGGCATAAGAAATCAAAATATAATGCTATACAAATTAAACTACATTTAAGAAAATTTTTGAAACTTTTTTATTTCTTTTTCATTACTTTAATAAAAATTCTAGAAACGAGAGAATTATGTAACAAATATACAATTTCTTCTAGTAAGAATATTCTAAATTATTAAAACATTCAAAAAATAAACTTTTTTTGCAGATTATTCCTTTTGAAATATTTATTTCTTAGCTTTTTTCTCAAAACAATGTTCTTTCAAAAAATAAACTATTATCCTCTTAACCTTTTCAAAACCTCTTTGAGATATTTATATGAATAAAATATCATGATCTGAAAATTAAAGCATATTTCATTCTTCCTTCCCCCAATTTGTATGCTATTTACTATATTTACTCAATAAATAATGATCCTGTCTGTCAGTTTTAAGAAATAAGATTATTTTAAACTCTAGTAAAAAGTATTTTAATACAAGTTATACAACCATTTCTGTGTATGAATTATAATAAGTACTCCTCTCTAGGTTGTTTTCTTCTGCGCTGCCCTTGCCGCAGTCAGTGCCTCTGGCCTCATCGCCGCTCCCCTCGTCAACACCGGAGTCAGCTCCAGGGCTCAGGTCCAAGATGTAAGTGCAAGAACTTTTTGCTTTCACGTTTTGCATAAATCCTTCATGTCACAAATATTGCCTCTTCACGCGAAGAATAATTCTTAAAATAAAATTAAACTATTCCCAAGTTGATTTTTTTATGTAAAATGGCAAGAATATTCGCACTTTTTTAAATTTTAATTGTAAGAAAAACTTTTTTTAAGACTCATCTTAATCACAAATTATCACAAGGGATTTAATCTTTAGATGTATTCCATTTTATAATAGGCATTTTCAGAATTAAAGATAATTTTTTAATAGCTCGGATGATTTTAAAGACAAAATTAATATTCTGTTACTTTTATTACGTATGGAGTTTTCAATGTTCCGAGAAAAATATTATTTCACTTAAATAACTTCTAAATATAAGGTGTATACTCTGTTTTAAGCATGAAAAACCATATTTTTTAACTATAAATTTTGAAAAAACTTACGCATAACAGAAGAAAATCCTCTGAGAAGATTTACAAATATTAAAGCCGGGGCACAATATCCATAGATTTTAAATAAATGAAATTTAGGAAATAAAGTGGCATTTAATTTATAAAACAGACCAAATCCTATTCAAATTTGCATTTTCTAACAACAACATATTTTTTTCAGGCTTTGGGTAACTACGCTTTCAAATACGACATCGTTGATGGAGCTACCGGATCCCTCAACTCCCGAGCTGAAGTAGGCAAGGTCGGAATCGCTGCCGCCCCCATTGCTGTCGCCGCCCCTCACATCGCTGCTCCTTTGGCTCTCTCTGCCCCCGCTGCCATCGGTGGTGTCTACGGATATGGAGCTCCTTTGGCTGCCGCCGCCCCTCTGGCTTATGGAGGAGTCCTCGGACACGGAGTTGCCCCTCTGGCTTATGGTGGAGTTCTCGGACACCAAGGTGCTCTTGGACTCGGATATGGAGCAGGTCTCTATGGAGCTGGAATCGGCAAACTCATCTAAAACTACCGTTAATGTGTAAAGAAAGATAATCTTTAAATGGACAACATTAAAGATTATTTAGGATTGTTAAGCTATTTATTTATAGAGCTGTGATGAAATAAAATATGTTTATTTGTGAATTCATATTCTTGTTTGCTTCTTTTTAAAATAGTTCAAAGGAATGAACTCTAGAATATAAGATAAAGTGTTATCAGATTTATGCTTGAAAAATGCAAATCATGGAATGATTCTGACTGATTGGCTAAGAACAGAAATTACAAATTTTAAATACTTCATCGTTTTAAATGTTTACATTTGTCAAGTTAAATATTTGTAGGCGAAACAAAATTCTAAAAATTTATCGAAACTCCAATTTTAGTAAATTGCAAAGCTATTAGGAAAGTTAAACTCGTTTTCGCTCTTTGCTTATGTGATAAAAACTGTGATAAATTTTTCTTGTACTATTTACATTGAAGCGTATTACAACTAAATTGTTTGGAATACACAAACATTATTTTAATCTGCCAGAATTCCCTTTCCCGACCAATATAAACTTATTATTCTTAATTTCTTTTAATAATTATTTTTTCAAGTATATATTAATTAAAACGAAAATTCCAAGGCTGTCCTGTATATGTTCCCCGACTCGCACAGGATTACATAGATTATAGTATACAAATTATATAGATATAATACAAAGTGCATATTTCCAGATAAAATAACAGAAAAATATTCTGAATTGGTCCCTTTTAAACAAAAATTTGAAAACATTTTCCTTTAAAATCACACTAAATTTTTTTACAGAATTATTAGGAATATATATATATATATATATATAACTACACTTCTTATTTTAGTCTATAATATTTTGTAATTGTTTTTTAAGAATTTTAAAACTAATCAAAACGTAATTTGAAGACTAAAAGTGATTAAAACTTTTGATAATCATATCAAATAAATTTCGCAGCACAAATTTATTATTTTGAAACTGTGTTTACTTTATAGCAAGAATCAATGACCGTCAAAGGCAACTGAAAAAATTTAATGGGCTCCCGCTTTGAAGTTAAGAAAAATAAGTTTGCTTTTTTTTCTAAGTATCTTAACTTTTTCATTTTTCTTATAAAATAATTCTATAAATTATAGATATACAATTCATTGTGTACATATATCGGAAAAAATATCTGCTAAAGAAAAACTAAATCAAAATGAATAAATAAGAGCTATGACTATAAAATGCTCTAGACACAACTTTTTCCAGGTTCCGTTCCAGAAATTTGTAATAAAAGAATTGCTTTTCTTGCATTGTTTAACAGAAATATGTGAAAGTTCTTTTTTGTACTGAATTTTTTATGAAGATCAAAGCTAAGAGAATTTAGCAATTTCAAAAGATGCATAAAATAATATATATTTTTTAAAAAAAAGTATTGAATCCTGTGTCTCACACACAAATGTTCTTTTTACCATTAATTTCTTATTTTTCGCACTTCCTTAAATAAATAATTTCAGCGTCAAATTTCATACGACATAGTTATTTAATTTATTTCTATAAAACAACAACAACAACGACTACAAACATGGAATTTAGACTGTAGTAATTAAAATTTTATTATGGAACTCAATTATGGAACTTTCTGTAATTAAAAATTAAAATGGTATTTAACCTGATTGGATATTGATTATATGTAGAATTTATTAGTTAATTTATTATAAATTCTGTAAAATTCTCCTAAAAAAAATTTTCTCTCAAAATATTTTGCGAAACTTACTCAATATATTGCTTCAAAAAATAATTATAAGGATACTTTCAAATCCAGATTTCAAGATAAATTAGAATATTTATTAATCTTTAAATGATTAGCAAATTTAAAAATCCTACTCAAAAAAACATTTCAAAACTGTATTACTGATCAAATAATATATTTTAATGACATTTTAAACACTTAAACCTTACACCAAGAAGTATTTACAGAGAGCTTCCCGACTCTAGACCAACGGACATTCCCAGAAGACCTTTTCCAATAGTTAGAGGCGCTGCGGCGTTTCCGTTAGCAAGGATTCCGTTTCTGGCAATTACTCCATTTCCTAGAATTCCGTTTCTAGCAATTACTCCATTTTCGAGTATTCCATTTCTGGCAATTACTCCATTTCCAAGAATTTCGTTGGTGACGAGTCCGTTACGAATTAGTCCGTTGGCTATAAGTCCTTTACTAACAAGAACAATTGAAGAAGCAGCAGCTAAGGCAAAAGGAGCTGCGGCGATAGGAGCTGCAGGGACAATGTGGTTGATGGTAGCTCTCTAAGATGAGATGGTGGCGTTGGATGGGACGTCAGCGGTCAATCCTTTACCGAGTTCCAAGCCCAGAGATCCGGCAGCAAGAACGGGAACACTCTGGGAGGCTGGAGCATTCAGAGATGCTTGGGCAGCTGCCAAGGCAGCTCAGAAAATTGCTACATTTTTAAAAAAGATGTAATATTTAAATAATAATGGATTGGAACATTAATTTTTTTTAAAAAAATTATTGGTAAAGGCAAATGCTGATGTTA